>JBBPSN010000466.1:4876-17162 GCA_038093615.1 Austroboletus olivaceoglutinosus | reverse complement strand
CTTCCAAGTCCCACGAACATATTCGGTCCAGTCGACTTCCATAACTGAGTACGAACCCACCATCGTTTCCTAAATTCCATTGTTCTGGGACAAGATTAGTGTGATCGTGCACAATTGGGTAAACAACGTTCAGGTCAGAGAGGCCTCATGCTGTTCTAGGTGCGAAAGACGAGCATAAAATAATTATATTCTATAATTTGTTGCAAGGACAAAACTTTAATGTGCATGAAACCTTCTGACGTGTGCTCGAGTACAAAGAGTTTTGTTCCGCATGTGGCATGTACTCTTTAGACGGCGGACTTGTTATTGTCTTCCGCCGCCCGCTTTTTTCCCGAATTTTCATTCAGGCACAGCTTCCAATAAAGGCATCAGCGTTCAGAACACAAACTCATCCTTCTTGATGATTTCACACACAATTTTTGTCGTAATACTACCAACGACAAGGGTGTAAGATTCTAGTGAGATTCGTCAAAGATGTTGACGACCTCGGACATTTTACTTTATCGATGGCCCAGAACATGATTGGATGATAAGCCGCGAACTCACTGATTTCTGTCCGGCTATTCTATTCGTTTCGCTTAAGTCGTCGGTCCGGGAACGTTGCACCAATATCAACTGTTACAGTAACTCGGCACGTGTTGAGAAAGGGCATAGTAACCCCTCGGCGGAGAACAGTAGTATTTTGTTCATGATGGAGAACACTGATGGAGAACACTAACCCGAGTGATAAAATCTAATCACCGGTGTGAAGCATACATAGGTACCAGCCATTCGGTGTGGAAGCAGGAAGCCGGCGATCAGGCGGCGATAGAAGCTAGGTGGCATTGGAAGTAGATGACGATGTCCTTCCAATGACTTGCACGCTTAACCCAATGTAGGATGCATAGATCAAAACCAACTGCGGAAAAGTGAATGGTACCAGACTTCGATGTGGAGCGGAGAAGCTGAGAATCCGAACTCTTCTCTCCATACATCAAAAAACGCAAGCATGGGCCATGGCGAGAGACGACGAGGGCTGTCACACATGATGGAACGTCTGGAATTACTTCAATTTACTTGTTGTCACAGAAAGATGTGGACCGAATCCAGTTTCAGATGAAGCTCTCGCAGTGGTGCTTACTGCGGGGGTGCCAGGTAGAAAGATGAAACTGAAACTCAGTCTGGAAAGGTCAACCTGAGGATCGTTTACTAGACATCCACTTACAATAGAGAATAATTTGAACGCGGGGTCCACTAACATCACCGCAGGTGTCATCTCTATCCACTGAAGTCTGAGATCTGAAGGTCGGTATGAAGCTTTGAAATCCAACAAACCGACGATGACCAGTGTAACTATTATGATCTGTGAGGTGCAGAAGCTTTCTGAGATGCGGAAATTAGCAATGGACAAGTCTTGGCTGTCGAAAGTTCAGTTACCGCAGCATCACCGACACCATGCTATTTTTACTGCGCACAGATGAACCCTAACCCTCGGAATATGCAAGGCTAGTGGAAATTGTCGCCGTGTCAACGTTGTCTAAGGGACTGGCCACCTCATGCCTGCTTAAAGCCGCTTCGGACAATAGCATCGCCGGCGGCCGCGTGCATCAAGTGGTTGAGGAACAGCAGAAGTGCCGTAGATTGCCAGACCTGAATATGTACCACCAAATTTGCTGTTCGCGAATGTGAAGAATCATGGAACCCAGCCTGAGTGTGCTTACGATTACGTCTCGTCAAGACTGGAGGTCCGTATGCATTTCGGGCTATCCAGAGACATTGGCCTCAGTTCGTTCGTGAAAAGTTCAATCCGAATTCCGCGGGCTTCAAGTACGTGCGTACATCGGAACTGGGGCTCGGTCTCTTCTCCCGCATGCTCTAGAGTCACTGGGCTGTTTTGTTGTTCCGCCCGGCGAGTCTGCTCCGCCTTCAGTGACTGACGAGTTCCTTGAGCCGTGGAAAAACCGCCCATAGTTACTTACGTAGTAGAACAAGAAATGTGACCATCGTGATGTAAGTACACTCGAGGCCGCCCTAGGATCGATCAACCCTTTCAAGTGAGTTTAGAGTCGGTTCAAGGCATTTAGTACGCTACCGGCCGCCGCAGCACTCCACAGTAAATAGTCGGCACTGGCTTGCAATTCGCAAATGCAATGTTCACGTACGTTGCGTTCATTCCGCATCCAGGTACTGATGCATCACGGCCTTTTCTGATCCCCATCGCTTAGCGGCTTCCTACCCCTGGGCCTTCCCGGGAGGAATGGGCCTAGGCCCTCCAATGCCTCCATACTTGGTGCGTTTTCATTGGCCTAAAACGCGATATGGGCGGTCATCATATGACATCGTGATACACGAACCATCCGTAAACACTGATGTTTCAAGGCATGCCTTCCATTTTTCTTTCTTAGTAAATCTCTATGACGAGATGAAAAACTGGTACGCCCGATCAATGGGAACTAACCAAGGGTTCGGACCAACGTGCTGTGGTGGAAGACCTACCGTCGTATAAAAAGGCCAGTAACTCACCGCTAATCAGCATAGCAGGATCCCCATCGTCTCTCAGACAACTCATCCTACCCACTCTACCACTTCAAAAAAATGCAGCTCCGCTTCTCTGCCCTCCTCCCCGTCGTTGCCCTCGCTGCAGTCGCTGCAGCTGCACCCAGCGAGCTCACTGCTCGTGGTGGTGGTGGTGAATGCACCACTGGATCAATCCAGTGCTGCCAGACGACTTACCAGGTAAGATCGGGTCACCCTCTCCATAGTTGACACGCGTTTCGCTAACGACGAATGTTGCAGTCTAATTCCCAAGAGGCTACCACTCTTCTGGGACTCCTCGGCGTCGTCCTTGGCGATGTCGTTGGTCTCATTGGTGTCGGCTGCAGCTCCTCCGGCGTTACCGTTGGAGGTGGCAGTTCTTGCACTCAGGAACCCGTGTGCTGCAACAACAACAATTTCGTAAGTTCATCTGTTTCCTTTAAACGCGCGAGTGGAAGGCGTTGACCCGTTACTTCTTTCATCGTATTAATAGGGCGGGTTGATCAACATCGGCTGCTCTCCCATCAACATCAACCTGTAAAAACTGCTGAGCGAAATAATGCACCCGAATTCCTTCGGTGGACTTGCTAGACATGTTTATTTACTTTTTATAGTTGAGATTGAATGAACGAGTCCGCGATTCTGTGTGAGAGGATCTCGGGCAAGATCATCCGATCGTATTGCAAATGCGTGAACCATGAGCAAGCAATATCGATTGAGCGATTGCGCAATCTTGCAGCGTTATCGCGGAACGAATTGATGCAAACTCCCAGATCGTCGCAGGTTGTCCATCCACGGAACTCTTTCCAAAAACAAGGATGGACACCGCGATAGCAGGCTATTAGCAACATTACTTTTGATTATCATCATCGACCAAATCTCACATATACTACAGGCGATGCATCTTATATACTAATCCAAATATATACTGAGACTCTATCAACCGTACGAAAAACAGCGACATTCCACGCATTCACAGTGCAACATACTATGTGGAGAGCATGATGTCATTCCGCTTGTCCTTTCGTTTTGTTAAACCTCCACCTCAAATGAATCAATTGTTCACGTAACTGACTCGGTCAGGTTTTTTTCACAGCAAGGATCATTGTCAGAGTGTCTTTTGAATCAAAAACATAACCAAGGACTCGGAGTATGAGACTTTCCGTTTCGAACCCGTTGCATCATGTTGTACATTGCAACCGGCGTCGAGACCTATGTTTATAGACGTTTTATTATATATTTCCTCGAAATTCGCATGTCGCAGATACACTCGCACTTGAAATACAGTCAACTCTGTTATAACCCATACCCTTCGGGAGAGGCCTGAGGCTATGGGTTTTCACAGAGTATGGGGTATGATAGAGACAGACCAGTGAGAAAATGGACTTCGGGAACTCGAAAAGGCTACGGGTTTTCAAGGAGTATGGGTTATAACAGAGTTGACTGTATATGTTGAGCCGCACCACTCCCCAATCAGATTCATCATGAAACGTTTATTCGTGACCAGCCGCGGGAAAGCCACAGAGTCGCGATTCGTGACGGTTGTCAATCTGCTGATCGTAGATGATTTTGGGTACCACCGTGCCGCAAAATTTCTCTGAGCTCCCCCACAGCGTCGCGCGTTGTCCATAGGCAGTGCGGCCACTGCAGGGTCGACGGGAGATGCCCAAATCGATGACATATCCGAGCCACGATATATGCAGGATGGTGTATGGCGGTAAAAGCGTCTAATTGTTATTCTCCGACTAGTGAGGTTTATTACAACATATGTGAATTTTGGCGATTAAAAATGCGTATATTTGGTATCGGTGGGCAGCCCGCTAGCAAGTTTATTGTCTCTTCAAGGTCTCTCATCATATTTTCTTAGTACTAGTCTATTAATGGTGCCTTAAAAAATTCCGCATGTCTTAGTTCACTCGGGGGTTTTTTTTTGGGATAGCTTTACTGTATCACAAAGTCGGGTTACACACCGTCCGTAGTCCCAATACTTATTTAGGTTTGTTTGTCGCTAACCTTTTGCTCTTTGGCAGTAGGTTAGTCTCGTCTGGATGGCAACGTGCGTTAGGTGTCACAAGCCTTGCTGTTCGGATACTCAAAGGGGGTAGTACTTTTACATTCACTCTAGTCCACGAGTCAAGCAGAAGAACAAAACCACCCACCGTTGATACGTAAAGTATTTTCAACCAGAAGCCAATCCAGGCCTCAAGGCATGGGAAAGGCGATGATGGCAAGGTCCGGATCAGTCATCGGGTATTTTTCGCCACCATGAGATCGATCAACTGTCCCTGCCTGTATACCTCGTGTTCGGATTTACCCAAGTGCATTATGTTCAGTGAGTTCCCCGCCGAGGCTACACAAGCATGGGAAGCCAGAAATTTAACCGCAAACTGCAATGTTCACGTACAACTTTGTTTGCTTGATCAGGCACTGATTAGTGATGCCTATTACCATCCCGTTCCGCTTCGGAGAACAAAGGTCCCATTATTTTTTCGCGCGGTTTGGTTGGCACGATCGAACATACTGCGGCATCGTACTCATGTATGCCCAGCTGGCAACGGCATTGGTAAACCTCGGTATTTCACGGCATACCGAACTTCTTTCCCTCCATGTACCATACCAGAAGTAGGTATATACGTCCGACCTCTTCGCGATGCCGCACGCATCTCGGACAAATAGGTGACTCGGAAAGGAATGCATACCGGGGGAAGAGCGGCCCCTTCGCCATATAAAAGCCAAGCTGCAAGACCGTTCATCTTCAGCAAAGCAGCATCTCTTCGCTCTCTCTAACTCGAGCCCTCACTCACCCACTCTTACACTACAAATATGCGTTTCTCTACCCTCCTCCCCGTCGCTGCCCTCGCTGCCCTCGCTGCTGCTGCACCCCGCGAGCTTGTCGCTCGTGACAATGGTGAATGCACTACTGGACCGATCCAGTGCTGTGAGACGACCTACCAGGTGAAATCGACTGGCTTCATCGTTGCCATGCGTTCGCTAATGACGAATGTTGCAGCCCACCTCTAAAGAAGCCACTACCCTCCTGGGCCTCCTGGGCATCGTCCTTGATGATGTTGTTGGTCTCGTTGGCGTCGGCTGCAGCTCCGCCGGAGTTACCGTTGGGGGCGGTAGTTCTTGCACTCAGGAGCCCGTATGCTGTAATGACAACAACTTCGTAAGTCTACTACCTTTTTTTTTGGAAAACGTGCTAATCCACGCACAGAGTGGTTTGATCGCCATTGGCTGCTCTCCCATTACCATCACCCTGTAAACTGCTGGAGACGTGTGACAGTACTCTTAGGGACCTTCTCATCATGACCTCTCGAACAGTGTTTCCTGCTTGTTTTATTTAGTGTGGTATTTACATGACGATGAATGAACAGTGTACCTGGCTCTTCTTCACGCTTGAAATGCTAAGGGACTTGCACCGAGGAATCAGTTGAATGTTGCAGAAGGCCTTGTTGAAAATTTCTGGTTGGTAACTTGTCTGATCCGATCACTCTACTAAACAGCGAAGTGGATTGCTAACTTCGGCAACGTTGCATCACAATATTGTCCCATTATCCGATATGGTCGAACCAATCAATTCACTGCACAAATCAGATATTATGCAATACCAAGTGTCAGTTCGAGAAACTTCACCAGGGATCCGGGGAGGATCGCACCTACAAGCTCTACTACTCCCATTCGCCATACTCCCAACTGAAACAATCCTGCCGACCTCGTGAGAACCACCGACTAAGAGGTCAAAAACAGTGACATACCACACAGTCTACCTGCTCCTTTGCCACTGGTACTGCCAACTCGACTTTCTTTCTATTCTTGTCCTTGCCGTCATCTCCGCCACCCCACCAAGGCCAATTCGTCAGCGAGACGCCCTTGTCGTTGTCCAGTGGAGGCTCATCAGCCCACTCGTGCTCTTCAGATAGCAAACGCTCGACGACCTCTCTTATCGAGTGCGTTCGGATATCCACTGTCCATTTGAGCTTGGTCACCGTGTCGTACAGTGCGACCTTGCCGAGATGACACCTGTAATCATGAGTCAAGTACAACTAGCACACAAGCAATCGGCTGCATACCTTGTCTCCATCGCGTAACCAGCGATCGCACAGGCGGATGTGACACCGTTACATATTCCCATGGCTATCGGGTCTGCTGTGTGAATAATGTGGGTGATATGATGTGTCGACGGCTTCAAAGGGGGTAAGGACCACACCAATCAAGAAAATGCGGATTCAAACATACGGGGGAAGGAAGATGCAATCGGGTGGCTGCCAACTTCTCAGCTGGCGCCTCGAACGCCACAACTGGCGCACCGAAAGTGGCTCCAATAAGAGAGGACACGGAACCACCCAACGAATGACCTAGAATTTCCCATAAGTATTCGAAGTATTCGATACGCCAGAAGCAGACATCAACGAAGGAAGAATGGGACACATACCAATTATCCAGATGTGGGAACTCGGGTACATATAAGTAAGATTGTTATATAAATTCTGAATTAAGGCGGGTTAACATCGCCGACGTGTATCCACAAGGAAGCTCGCTCACCACGCCGACTGAATAGTATAAATCATCATCTCGGAGCGCACTTTCGACGCATTCTTGGCTGCATTTCCCTGCACCCTTGTAGCATCCACAAACGGTGCTCCACGTGGGACCCACACGAGCACAACAGCACGAAAAAAGCATATTGTCATTCAGCTTATCCTTCTTCACCGTCGGTCCTCCTCCTCCGGTGATCCAGCCAGCTGAAGTGCCCTTCAAAGAGAGAACCACCGTGGAATTATCTTCCGAGACAAAAACATGACCACGAAGTCCGTCGTCGGTAGGATTCCACCCCACAGGGATCGTCTGTAGGAATGGTAAACATAAGTTTTCACAGAGAACGTCGATGGACTTTCCGTGTTGTATCCGTCGACCGTATACCAAGGCTCCTCAGGACTCGCGCTATAGGCGTTGTACGACATCTTTGCGAGAGAGAGCAACGTTTCGCGGCTAGTGACGTCCGGACCAAGCACCTCTTTCGGATTCCATAGGGCACTATCCGTCTGTTCGTAGAGCACCGAGCGAAGGCGCGCATCATGAAAGGCGGCGTACGAGGAAGGCTGGTAAATGAGAAGGTGTGAAGTGTCTACGTCGTAGGTGTATGGGTCTGCGGGCGTGCTCAGCGAATGTGATATAAGCTGAGATGGACCAACGTCGGAGAAGATCACCCGGGATGTGTTCGTGACTGTGTGCTGGTGGCGCAGGCGAAACGACAGTCGAGGAGTGCGAGAGGGTAGGTCCTCCTCATTCCAGAGCAGCGAGGCGAGTAAAAGGCGGAGTGCAACCGGGAATATGTCCAGGATCATGACTTGGGTGTGGCTATGGGTGCATAAATGAAATGTCTCGAGGGAATGTGAAGAGTCGCAGTCACCGTGGCCCTCGCCGCCAGAAGGGGGTTTGTCGATTACATAATTAGTTCTCTGCGAAGGCAGCTCAATCAATCCATTGTAGCCGGAATAGCACAATGTTCTACTTAAAGATTTCTCACTTCTGCGTTTCAGAACACTATGTAGGTTTAGAATGAATAATGCTGGACAAACATGTACTACAGCAAATCTGACCGAGCGGCCGCCGGCAAGCACTAGTTTGTGTATACCCATCGGCTTTTGCTTCCGCGTAGCAGATTTCAGGAATAAGGGGTCCAGGTATGAGAAAGGTCGGTGGGCTGCACGATGATGAAAGCTCTGATTGGTTTGCGCAGCCACATCAATAGTCGTGCACGTTCATAGTTGAAATTGTTGGACGAGTCAATGGGGTAAGTTGCTTCAGGTGGCAAGAGTCTACATTACCTTCCATTCAATGAGTTGGAATATGGGATTGTTACTACGGACGTCGTTTCAGTGACGATAGGAACTCGACCAAGACCGATCAACTTGTCAGCGGACACTACTCACCTAAGCCGAAACTATAGATATCCAGAAGAAACGGTCAGATACAGGTGCCATACACCTCGGGAACAGCCATCCTGTAGAGTGTTTTTGGGCTCGATAAAGTCATCCAATGTCCGATTTGTCTTTGTTCAATTCTTTTCCTGGTTCAACGAGTAAATGGAATGGTAACCAAATTGGAACTGGACAAGTACTTACCTTATGTTTCGGTACACATGTGACATAAGCAGGAAACTTTTCACCCCAATCACTCGGTGACTTCTGGCGTGAAAAGGATGGAATGGGAGGGGCCCAAAAATGGAGCCGTAATTCAAGCTCCTTCAATGTCGTCTTTCGAGATATGCACACCGCCCTCGATGGGCAGTGCTGGAAGAATCTTCTTCGACCCGGTGATTTCGGTATTGTGTGCATCCCTCGCTGTGAAGGTGCTCGTCACGCAACGAGACAACGTAGCCCAGGTTACCTGGCGCAGTGGCCATCCTGCGATTCCCTGAATTGATCAACGCAGTTATCAAATAACATAATATAACACAATGCGATGTATTTGATCTATGTCGCACCGTCAGCATGTGTCTTGACCAGTCAATCTTCAAGCTCAAGATTCGGGGATTTCGAACCGCCGAAGTCTCCTCGAGCTTCTCGGACCAACGTCTTTCCCAGGTTTATATATGGTAAATTCAGTTACATATTTTCTATTAGGAGTGTCATGAAAGTGGAAAGCTTGCCTGCCAACTGGCACCTACATCAAGAAATGGATCCTTCACAAAGGACTCTGCTTGAACGGGAACAGGCTGAATGAAGTAACTATTACAACAATTTTCGATGCTGAAGAATATATATGACAAGACGTACGTACTACGCTCTCAGCGAGGAACTGAGTTGTAGCTGGAGCTGCTGTTAGTACCGGATGCGCTTCGTCAAAGAGTCACGTAGTGATCGTCGAGTGAATCCTCTCCATCCCACACACTTTTGATCCGCTTTATCGACGACTCTACACCATGCGATAAGTATGATTGAGACGGCGAGGCTGGATCGCAATGTGGCCAATGACTCGGAAGCACTCCACATTATAAGTCACCTTGCCACTTGCAAGGTCAGTGGGTCACAGTTTGTTGCGTTCGGGTGCGTCCGTGGGAAAAAGAAAGAAAACGATACGTAATCAATCAATCATCCTTCACACCACAGTCGACCTGCGTCTGTGCGCAACTGCGACAACAGACTTACGTCTGGTAGTTCGATTCAGCTGTACATTTACTTCACAACACGCCTTGCTCTTGTAGGCAGCTTGTAAGTAGTGGCAGTCATCATATTATAAATTTAATCGGAGTTGATTTGACTCGGCCACCTGCTCATCATATTCGTGTGGAACATGATATCACTGACTCGCCAGTTCGTACTACGTGCTTTGCTTGCTGACACATGATAAACTTATACTAGGCTATTCTGACTGAAGTGTCATCTTGCCTCAAGTAATGATGTTTCTTCGGGGATTTGGATTTACAAGAATTCTTAGTTGCCCCTCGAAACAAGCATCGTCAGAACTCAAAGCCTATCTAAATGTGTCAGTCGCTTAGCACACTTGCAACCCTCTGAAGTGTCGTTGTGAAGAGTAACGCATACAGGTATTACTGCGGTCTCGAAAGGTGACTGCACGTTCTATTCGCTATACGGAACTTGTAACTTTATCATAATGTACAGCCCACTTCAGATTTTTCGAATCCCCGGCGGCATCTTTGGTAGAGTTTCACATGTTTAGACCGTAAGTGGCGTTGTGCCACGAGAATGTAGTGTTCTGTGGCTGATTGTCAGCTACCTTTTATATTCCATAGGTTATGTGGAACGTTCCTCAGTACCGTGAGGCTAGTTCACGGATAGTCCAAGTCATTCAAACGCCGAACGGAACGTTCCGTCTTTTTTTGATACCATCGGTTTCAGGAATTTCGTTTTCGGTCATCGACGAATGTCATTGAACCGTCAGAAAGCATCGATGTCGCATATTTCGTTGTGTTTCCACGCTATCATTGCAGGAACTGTTCGCATTTTCTAGTTGAACTCTTGGACCCGGAATCAGTGTGTACACTACTTCAGTTGGATGCTGTAATCCAGTCTGACTGCTCTCTTGCCTCTAGCGGATGTTTCAGCTGTAGGACAAAGTAACGGAATTGGGAGTAAGGCCCCCGTGCTTTCGGGACATGTGATGATAAGGTTGCGAGAAAACGCCATCCATTGCAGATGGCACTGTGATCTTCGGATTCTTTGGTTAACCGGTTTGTTTTGGGGTTGGAAACGACGGATAAATGAACCTCGTATATTCCGATAAGTATGTATATATATCCAAACTTCCCGAGAAACAGCTTCCACAATATGCTGATCTCCAAGGCCCTTCACAAACTCGCCTTCGGGCTTGAGACTGTCTTTCTCTTTACCAAATCTGATTTTAAAACAATCTTCTTCCCTGTGGTGAGTACACTTCCTCTTTATACCAAATGAATGGGTGATCACCTTCTGGCGTGGTACATACATAGATCATCTCTGCTTGTGCGATTTCTCCGCCGACAATGACATCCCAACTGCTAAGCTCGGCCGTTTGGGTCTGGCTTCATTTATTACAGACCAACGTCTCCAATCAAACATATTCCGCCAACGAAGACGTTATCAACAAACCATGGAGGCCCCTGCCATCAGGTAGAATATCTGTGACAACCTCACGGCGACTCCGATGGGCGCTCTTTGTGCTTTGTCTCTGCCTTTCTACTCTGCATGGCACAGGTGTGGTTGTTTCTAGTGCTGGGCTTTCTCTGGCGGAAATTGCCTATGACGACATCGGGTTCAGTTCTGATCCAGTCATGAGGAACCTCCTAAATGTGTGCGGTTATCTCACATTTGAGTCGGGCACGATCATGATTATGTGTAAGTTTAGTTTCGTGCTGTAAACCGCCGTCCGTCCTTGTGCATGCGCGCTGACGATTTTTATAGCTTCGAAAATCGATCGGACGGCTCTAATCGCCTTGCTTGTCAGCGGTTTGCTCATCTTTACAACCATTCACGCACAGGATTTTGCGGATGCCGATGGGGATCGACGGTCTTGACGTCGTACGTTGCCCATAATTGCCCCAGAGTGGTCGCGCATGTACATTCTAGTGGCACTCCCGTCTTGGTCGATAACGCTTGCGATGGTATGGGGACTAGGCCCTCTCAGTGCGATCATGTTTCTCTGTATGGGTGCATTCGTCGGGGGTCAGTATTTCCGGTTCAGAGACTCTAGGCATGACGAGACGTCCTTTGTGTTGTACAATGTGAGTTTTCTTGTCGTCCTCCTTGCATTTCTTACTGACGGGTTGATCCGTTCGTTTTTCGTCTGTTCAAGGTGTGGTTGCTTGCTGCGCACACCCTGCCTTTGAACTTACGTTTTCGAGTGTTTAATTGGTGAATTGTAATGCTGATAGGATTGGTTCGACGAAATTTTTGTAGCTGAATGATTTCCTGCACTTATCTAAGACTATCTTTACTATGCACATTTATATCTAGTACTTATGTTACCTTCGGATTTGTAAGACGGGACAGTACAGAATCTAGCTTAGTGTATGCGTGTAGGATGCAGACCGGCGCTTGTCCCACTGTGTAGTGAGTCATTGGGGTCATAAATGAGATCAGTATGAAGAAGTGAGCACTGGTTCTTGCCTCCAATTTTCCGTGCAGGCGACTAACGATGTTCTAATTACATAATCATACTTTCGTCTCTACACTACTACTGAGTCTGGGCACCGGTTCTTGAAATAGGTGAGTGGTCTACCGAAATTTCTGCTCAGATTATACAATTTGTTATCGCAATGTCCGTCCTG
>JBBPSN010000464.1:0-17312 GCA_038093615.1 Austroboletus olivaceoglutinosus | reverse complement strand
AACGAGGAACAACTATATAGAAAGCAATGGCGATACGGCGGTAGCATTCATGACGATCAAACAAGAACAATGATGACATTGAACGAGTTCCTGACCAAAGGCGAAAGCAAAGAAAGATTCATCGCACATGCACGCTCATTTCTCGAACGCGGCGAGCACATTAGGTGAATTGAGGAAATCGATCCTGGCGATATCAAAGTCTGCACAGCAACGGCGGTCAAATCAGCCCGTTCGATAGGACGTGGCTTACCGTCAGGTACGAGCGTGATGTTGTCTCGCATCAACTGCAACACGTATCCAGAGGACGGGTCATACGGCGGCCAGTTTGCTGAAAAAATAGAATAGTGGGAATCACGATCCAAAGACAAGATAAATATGGCTCACGGCCAGGATTCATATCGTAGACGAAATTGATCCAGTATTCGGTCATCTGATTCGCGAAATCGAGTTCCATGGCGTCGGGGACTGGGCCAAAGATGAACGGCAGCTCGCCGACATGGTACACTGTCCGTTTCATTCAGGATGCAATAAAACAAAAAGGCACATCGGTCGACGTCGACTCACCGCCCAGAGCAGGTGAAGTTCCTGGGATAAACTCGGTAAAGTAATACCCCCACATTGGCTGCAGTGATGCGCCATGTTTGAAGAAGAAGCGTCTGGGCGCAAGAAACATGTTGTCCGTGTACCACGATGCTCCCCGATCGTAAAGCATGTCGCCAGTATGCCATGGTCCGCCATACGAGCTGTCATTCACGGGATAAAAGTTATCGATGCCAGTAACAATGTCCGGTGTCAGTGTCGAGTTATCTACGACCAACTTGAACATCCAGTCGTTAAAAGCAGACGTCTGCTCAGAGGCTGGTAGGCTCAGGTTGTAAAGCGCTTGGCTGAAACGTGTTCCTTCATTCAGCTACGCGATAGTGAATGTTACATTAGAAATGTCAAGTATGATCGGCAGAAACGTACGTTGGTTCCCGAAAGGTAGGGGACGTGGAGATAGTTTCCGCTGAGAATCCTCTGTGAGGGTCGTTCCGGTGCAAAGCTGCCAGGCGGGCCAATCGCAGGTTCCCATAATTGCTGATTGAGGGTGGAGCTAATCATCGCGTTGCTGATATTCAGGAGAGTCTATCTCATACATTCAGTCGACATTAATTATCTATGAGGCTAATAAAATGTATGTACCTCATATGGGACTTGTTGCAAACACTGGACCGAACCAGGTCCCGCGGCGCAACCCGTTGCAGCGAGCAAACGGGAGTATGGCATCCCCGGTTTATCATACTGCCAAGCATACGGTGCGTTCTTGCTGATAATGAAAGTAATTAAACAACTAATGGTGGCGACGATATTTGACTTACAATGGTCCGGCAGATGAATCTGCTATTGCAGCACGGAACAAATCGCACTCAGTTTCATATAATATATGCGCTTCAACACTACCAGCACCGGCAGACTAGATGAATAGTCGTCAGTGAGGGTAGAGAGTAGAGTCAGGAACGAGAACAGGATACCTGACCCCAGATTGTGACCTTTAGAAACAATCAGTATGTATACAAAGCGGAAAAGGATGACTAGAACCTTGGAGGGATCACCACCGAATCGCGCAATGTTCTCTTGTATAAAGACTAGTGCTACCTTCTGGTCTAAGAGACCAGCATTGAGATCCTCGGGGGGTATATCGGCACTCGCCAACTATTGAAAGTTAGTACCTCCAACGCGTCCACGTTGCATATTGCTCACGAAACCGAACGTGTTCCCTCGGTAATTCCTGTGTGGAAGAGTTCATACCAGCAGATCAATATTGATCGTTAGACCCACAGAGAAACGAAAACAATAGGTTTATCCATGGTTACGCTCAAATCGATTATTCCTACCGCGGGCCATGAGGTCGAGTCATTGAAAAAACAGAGGAAACTCACTGGCAGGATTATACGCGGGGTTGGAAGCCGCACTATCCACGAAACCCATTAGTAAAAACATTACTGGCTAGACGTGTCGGGCTGACCCGATGGTGTATCCTCCTCCCTACTCCCGACTCGTAAAATAAAACCAAGTTAATTAAGAATAAACATACATAGAACCAAAACATCACGGGAAGCTGTGCGTCTGCAGATGTTCCTGTCGGTCGCCATACCTATGATATTTCTAAACTGTTTTGCAATCAGGATCGAACATTTCAAGACATACGTTCAAGGTCAAGCAGTTTTCACTCATGTTGGCACCTAGAGTCGGTGATGACGGCTGGGGGCAGGCATCCCCGAATTGCGAAGCGTCCTGGATGGTGGGGGATGGCTGGGTTATTGGCACAGGCGCTTTGAACCGCAAGGCTCCGACGGGAGGCTGAGCAAAGGGTATTCCAAGCCAGGTGTCGGTTCCATTTAGGTTGGAAACACCACGAAAAGTTCCGCTGGTCAAGGTGACGTCGAGCGATGGTGCCAGTGCGACCTGATGGGAAGCTGCGCGCAAGAGGCACGCTGCCAGGAATAAGACGCGCCTGGAAAGGTACATATTTCGACTTCAAGGAGTACTTGGACAATTACATAGCCGCTGTTCCGTCACACGTCACGTTGGATGCACTACCAGGATATGGGTGAGAGAAGAAAGGGGCACTAGAGAAAAATAGGTAAAATTACATAAACATGTGTTCGGAGGGTGAAATATTTAGTTTCCTACGGTGCTATGTGACCTGGGTAAAACCAACAAAATCATTGACACCCACCCAGAAAATTCGATTACACCCAGCGAAATCCTAAAAGTATTCTTACCCATCTAGCTCCTGAACAGATCTGATCAGACGGCGTCACCCCTCTTCGGCCCTTCATGGACAATCCTCAACATTATCAGCCGCTCTCACATGCGCTTAATCCCCCAATAGTTCAGCCCCAATATGAGGAAGAGGAGGAAGGCGAAGACGAGGGCGCCGTCGAGGAGCAACTTGAAAGGGATGAAGACGACGGTGACGAGTAAGTGCCCTCCCTTTGCCTTCGCCATATGTGGGTTAACGACCCTGCCCGACTTCTCCCCAGATCAAACCGTACTGCTCGACAGGCGTCCAGTGCAAATGGAGCGGGCAAGCAGCGTCCCGAGCCGGCACCATCCGTTCCGCCGCAACCATCCGGCCCACCAACATCGGAAGACGGGGAGCGCAAACGACGTCCCGGTCGTCCCCGTGGCTCAAAAAACAGGCGTATTCGCGGATCTGGCGTCGACAGAGAAACATCAGCCGCGAACGCCGCGGCTGCAAAGCACCCCGCGACCACACATGGTTTCTACCAGTATTCTGCTCCCCCAGCACCGGGTGAAGTGCACCCGCACAATCAACAATATTACGAGTTCCAATGGCGCGTTCTGAATCTGTGTGCCGAGTTTTATGGCGCCGCCGAAGAGCTCATCGTGAGTGTACCCCAGGAATTGGCTGCTGATGCTAACGCTTTGTCTGCGTCCAGAAAGCGACACCTTCGCTGGTGATCGCCCAGTGTTACCAGATGGGACCCGGTGTCAAAGTTGACCCGTTGGCTATGCTTGGCGAGGCCAAGCGAATTTGCGATACTCTTGTAACCGTCTTCTCAACTGCAGTGGTACCACTCCACTGACGTCGTAATGTAGCTTGCCTCACCTGCTCGACTCACTGCGCATCCTCCCCCTGTACCATACCCATTCATTCCGGGGTATACCCCTCTGGCACCTCAGCCTTCCCTCTCACCACTTCAACCGACACCCCCGCCCTCGACAAATGGGAAACCTTCAGCATCAACGCCGGCAGCAGCCTCTGTAATATCCAATCCGCAAACATTTGTTGTTCCCATGGGTCCTCAGCATCCGACACCACAACAATTTGTTCCGGGAGTGTACAGTGCTCCTGCATACCCAACTGCTCCGTACTATGGCTATAGTGGATATAATGGCTTTTACCCTCCTGTCCCAGCCCCGCAGGCTGGGCCCAGTACTTCTACAGCTTCGAATGGATCCGCTGGCCCGATACCAGGAAGTGCCGGAAACCAAGGCGCTTGGTCAGACAAAGAAACCGAAAATTTAAAAAAACTGGCGGAGGAACACCGAAACGCCAGCGGAGAGATAGCATGGGATGCACTATGTGAAAAATGGGGCAACTCTCGGACGAGGTGTGTCCTGTTTTATCCTCTACTTCATGTGTCAGCTGATCACCGTCTCCAAGGCACCAAATACTCATCAAAGCGACCTCGCTTGGTCTCAAAGAATCTTCCTCGAGGGGGACGAAACGTCGGCGTGATACGGAAAGTCAAGCGTCTTCTGACCGCCCGCCGCCAAGTGCGCCAACGCCAAGTGCCGAGAACCCGATACCAACGCCTACACTTACTTCTGCCCTACCTCCACCGCAATCCACAACACCCGTGCAGCAGAGCACGCATCCACCTGCGCCACCGGCCTCTACCAATCAACCTTCCGCTTCGCCGGCTCCTTCTACACCTGCCACCTCCACTCAACCGTCCCCCGCCATCCGCCATGCACAAACTCAGCAGCAAGTCCCTGCATCGCGGAATTTCCCGTATCCTATGCCCACCGTCGCGGCAGCAACGTCGCCTGTCATCTCCACCACCACTCCACAACAAACCCAAGAGAGATCTGGGAATAATACGAATGCATTTTACCGACGGCCAAATCCACCGACTGGATCTGGATCAAAGCCGTCGTCACACGGACATGGGGTCACGACCCATCAGTACATGTACCAACCTAATGGACGGAGGGAAAATTAGGTTTGTCCAACAGCTTGCAACCTGTTTTGATATATCGCTTGTCGCATCATAGACACTACGCTGTTTAATCCTTGTCAGAGGGGGACTGTATCGTTGCTTTCGAATTACATTTATTCTGCGCTTGTGCTTTTTTTCGGGGCGTGACAGCGCGTCACGAATAAAAGTGAATTCTTTTTTGTAGCAGAAATACTATATTAGGAGTTTGTTTGGCATAGGCCTTGGAACCAAATAAACGTCTCCACAGCGCGGCGCGCCAAAACAAGGGACGCTGACACAGCCGCTTTCCAAAGGCCTGATTCATTTCTAACACATTGACCACCTACCGCACATCCTTCTTGTCTTCGTACCACCACCATCACCACCGACCCATATCATTTGCATTAGCGTTGCATCCGCATACATGTTCTCAAGCCCGACGACGTCGACCGGCAACCGCACACTGGCTACCAACGCTCTCAGGAGTGCTGGTCTCATCGACAAGGACGAACGCATGAAGGACGTCTCTTCGGACAGACCCGGCGGGCGCAAAGGCATCTCCAAGATTCGTTCGCACCGCCCTCGTCCGATTGATGCCTTCAAAGACCACCAGGCGGGACCATCCAAGACTTCCATGGTGAATACAAGACCTTGCTCTTTTTGATGTTTCGCTTTACATATTCATCCTATCATTGCATAACATCTCGTTTATCGTCTCCTTTGACGGCTGGCTTTAACCGTTGTCCTGTATTAACCTATCTACTCATACCGATGCCCCTTCCTCCGCCGTATCGCACGCCTCCCTTCTCCCGTTCGTGTCGTCGTATCTGCACCCTTTGCTTCTTTTACCTGAAAACACTGCGCTCACCCTTATCATCTATTCGCTCCTACCGCCGCTTCCTGGAACTCGCTTCTGCTATGGTCGTGGGGTGGTGTTCAAGCTTGCTGCGCGAACGCAGTCGGCCGGCGCGCCCATGGAGGGTCTCTCGATCCGTGGCGCTTCGAGGTCGAGGAACTCGACGGTGGGACGGCTTCCCAGGAATGCCGGTACGACTTCGGGCAGTGAGAGAGTGCCCACGGTGGGGATGAAGACAATTGACGTGTGGAGAGAGTTTGTGAACAGGAGGTGGAATTCAGAGACTCAGTTTCTGAATCTCGAGGTGAGTAGTGGGTGTTGTGTCGGGCACCGGGAATCTGAAGGTGGCGTTTTTTGTTGTTCGGTAGTCCATGTCGAACGACCCAGAACTTGGCAAGCGCGGGCTTTTACCTCCTGGTGCGCCTGGGTCGACGGTGAGGGAGGCCTCGGTCATCTTCAAGCTCGCTTCGAATCTCAAGCCACCTGTGGGTGTCCACTTTCCGATTTCGTAGCTCGCGCTAACTGATCATTGGCAGGTTCAAACGATTTCGTTGGCCAACAACAAGATATCTTCCGGTCAAGTAATATCGACGCTTGCGCACTATCTGCCAAAGCTTGCCAATCTGTCTTTGCAAAATAACGATCTCAAAGTGTGGCGAGATATCGACTACCTTTCTGGAAGAAAGGGCAAGCTGGAACACTTGCGAGAGTTGATTACGATTGGCAATCCACTGAGGGAACTCGAACTCAAGAATGGAAGAGGGGACAAGTACAAGAGGTGAGCTTTGTGGTGGTGTAAAACGGGTTCTTTTCTTAGCGCATCATTAGCGACATGGCTCGTCGGTTTCCTTCCTTGGTCATGCTGGACCAAGAAGCCATTGCAAAAATTGGATTCGATGCACCTGGACCTTCGTCGGCTCCATCCACTGAGAAGCGCGCGACTGCTACTTCGTTTCCCTACGAAATGAAACCTTCATTTATTACCGGCGTCGAAGATAGTATTATTAGCAACTTTCTTGTGCGGTGAGCAACCTCCGTTCTATTTTGCCAGGACTAGTGCTCACTTGGCACACGTGTAGATTCTTCCCGTTATTCGATGATCAACGGGCTGCGCTTTTAGACGCGTACCACCCGTCGGCAACGTTTTCGTTCTCTGTTAATACTACCATTCCTGCGCGAGCTCGGATTCAAGGGTTGCACTCGCAGTTGCCGAACCAGCGGAAGTTGGACTGGAGTGTCTGGCTTAACAGTGGTTCACGGAACTTGAACCGGTTAGGAGGTGGGGGAGCGTCGGACAAGGCATTTCACAGCCTGCATCTTGGGAGCGAAGCAGCGATTCAAGCCATGTCCGCTCTTCCGAAAACAAAGCATGAGATCTCGGGTTCGCCAGAGAAGTTTTGCATTGACGCTTGGCCAGTCGGGCAAGGGGAAGACTTGAAGTTATTCATCTCGCTGCATGGGCAATTCACTGAAGGTAAGCTCACCCGCGATTATGTCGGGAGTGCGGCATCATCTCGGATATGTCCGTCGACCCTGACTCGCGGCCGATATGATCGTAATATTGTGATGACATGTTTATCTGACCTTTCTTGTGCCTTTAGAGCCTTCGCAAGGCATTCGATCGTTCGACAGGGCGTTCATCCTCGCGCCCGCTCCGCCTGGTTCTCGGTTCGTTGCGGCTTTTGATCGTTTTGGTCACTCGAAATTGACGCGCGGTTCACAGGGCAAAATTGAACGGTTGGGATGTGACGATATTATCTGATCAATTATGCGTCAGAGTGTACTCTAGTCACGAGGCATGGAGACCAGGGCCGATGAAGGTGCAAGCGGGAGACCCGCTTGTGTCTCACGCGGTGACGCAACCCTCGATTCTGCCAGTGTCTCAAGCGGTGCAAGATGCGCTGGCCACGTTTGTATGTAGTCCATTTCTCGGAATTGCTCTAGCGGAGCTTACGCCAAGCGTGCAGGCGGAGCCTCAGCGCAGTCTAGTGATGCAGTTATGCCGGCGGACGGGACTGAATGCGCAATTCGCGGTGGACTGCCTGCAGAATAACGCGTGGGACCTGGGCCGGGCTATTGCCAACTTTGAACAAGTGAAGGTTAGTGGGTCGCTGCGGAAGTGGCGGGGGACGTTGTACTTACGTGTTTTGGGCTTCTTTTCCAGGGCGCGTTGTCACGAGACGCGTTTTTGTAAAGGTGCTGCGATGTCGACTCGGATGGTAGATTGACAAGCAATGGACTGTGTAGAGCGTAGCTGGACTCCCTCGATTCGCGTTTGGCAGCAGGATGAGTAAAATTTTATAGCATTTGGCAGCATGATAATGTATTGCACGTATATCACCACACATATCCCGATCAAATCGTACACGTCGATTCGTATTCCCGCACTGTTTCAAGCTACGATATTGAGAAATACGTACCCCTAATTTCTGGCTCCATCAGACATAAGCGTCCCGAGTAAATTGGGATGGGCGCTAACCTTGTCGCGGGTAATCCCAGAGCAGGTGTTGAACTAGGACGGAAGAGGAAGGCGGCGTGGCCCGACCAAGACACAAGGGTCGTTGGCACTGAGATTAGTATTTAGCTTATTAGTGGTGGTGTCCTCGGGCGATGCCAGCGCCGACCCTAGCATTGAATGGGGAGCTATCCGCATTGTTTCACGGTTGGGTGTTTGGGCGTGGACGAGCTTCTTGTTTGTGCTACGCGACCGCCTCGAGGCAATGGGACAAGTTTTGTACGAGAGTCCATTTTTCTCCGCATTATCCAAGTACGTATACAAGTACACTTCGGATGGAAAATCTCGACAGAACTCCCCGGAAAACACGCCTTCTTCTCTTCCTCCTACCTCCGTCACGACACCCGTCTTAGATTCACTATATCTACTTGCCCCCTCCTCATCCCCCTTCCCCCCTCACGAACGCCCTGACGACCTGCAATGAGTCGTCCTCCCCGCTCCTTTGAAAACTTTGCTCTCCTTCAGGCGGCCTCCGAGGGCAACACCTCCGCCGTCCAGGATGCCCTCGAAGCCGGCGCCGACATCAACACCACCGACACCTCCGGTCGCACCGTCCTCACCTGCGCACTCACTGCCGACAGGTTTGTGTTTCCGTCGTTTTCTCTCTCTCTCTCCTCACCCGTTCTCCAGGTGGGAGACCGTCGACGCGTCCGACGCGTCGTTCATGTCTGACGACCGTCTCAACGTCATACGCATCGCCGCGTCCCACCCCGATATCTCCCTCTTCACCCTCAACGCGCCTCAGGACTCGATCAACGATGTGACACCCCTCGGCATGGCCGCCTGGCTGGACATGCCCGACGTCGTCCAGCTCCTGCTCGAGTGCAGCTGCGGCGCAGTGTCCGTTGACGGCATGGACACTGATGGCGCAACCCCCTTGATGTGTAAGTCCGCTAACTGTTCTTGTTTCCCCACACATTCATTCGCTACTCTAGA
The DNA here is from genome assembly GCA_038093615.1 of Austroboletus olivaceoglutinosus. NCBI lineage: Eukaryota > Fungi > Basidiomycota > Agaricomycetes > Boletales > Boletaceae > Austroboletus > Austroboletus olivaceoglutinosus. The sequence goes on along the minus strand of JBBPSN010000464.1, from coordinate 8,293 downwards.
TGCTGCGCGTGACTGCAGGCGGGAAGTCGTACAACAATTGGTGGGTGGAACGCGGTCGCATAGCATGCTTCAACTGATCATCCTCTCTCACAGCTCTCACACGGCTCTCGCCCTGACCTGAGAGACCGAAACCATCGCTCTTCCATCCAGTTCGCACTACCCCACCCAAGCGTTCTCTGGGCGTGCGAATACGCCTTGCGTCGAAATCGTTGGCGCGACTACAAGGTGCGTTTCCGTCGCCTTGCTCTTCTTCGCCAAGGCTTGACCTTGGCTTGCGTTAGAACGGAAACAAGGAATCGCTGTGTGAGCCGTCTTGCGTCGATCTCGCCCAGCTATCTCCGAATACCTCCGTCTATCCTGCCTCGTTCTCACCTGCCGCCACGGCCTTTGTCCCCGACTGTCTTTCTCGCATTATCGATTCGGTTGTAAACGCTGTACTCACCGCTGATCTTTTGTCCATCTATGCTTTGTTGTTTTCCCAACAGTCATTCGAACCATCCCCCGTGGAGAATGGCCCCGTTCTTGTAAATGTACCCGATACCGAAGGATGGAGCGCCATCCATTACTGTGTCTCTGTACCAAATCCGTCGATCGAGATCCTGGATGCACTTTACCGCGCTGGCGCCGACATCAGTCTGTTTACTGCCTGGGAACACTATACACCACTTCACTGCCTCGCACGACTTGGACGCGTCACCGACACGTCGAATTCCGCAAAACTATTATACCTATTCGCTGTACATCTCATTCGCGATCTCCATGCACCCTTGTCCGCCCGCGACAGGAACGAAGAAACTTGTATTCATGTAGCCGCCGAGCATGGCGAATGTATCGAAGTGTTGTATGCTTTTCTTGGCTGTGACCCAACGGGGTCCTATAGGAATTTACGCAATTCACGAGGGTGAGTCTTCCTCGCATCCCCTCTGACGCGCAGAATCTCATGGTGCCGCGCACAGACTCACCCCATTGGAAGTAGCGAAACCACATTTCCGCGTGGCTTTTATGACCGAGGGCCAGTTCAACCGACCCCACTCATCCTTGTCTGATCGTACCATTCGCCCGAGCACCCCTGCGACTCCCTCTTCCATCACGTCGTTCACGAGTTTGGTTTCTTCTATCACGCCCTCGTCGCCTCCTCAATCGCGGGGACCCGCAAGCCACCTTCCACCCGATTTCGACGTTACTACAACCTCTGAACAACTACTAGAAAACTTCCAATACCTCTGCGCCGACGGCCAGTTCGTGCGCAACTATGCAGAGTTCAGCAAGCTCGCGTCTGTCGTTCAAGAAACTTCCCAACTGGGCGATGACGTCTTGGCGTACTTCCGTGGCCAAATCGACGATACTGCCAAGGAATTGCGTAGCACCCGCGAGATCCTCAATTCAGTTGACCGCCAGTGGAATCACGTTTCTCAGGAAGCCGAAGAGTCGTTATCCACCATAGCTCCGGTTCATTCTCGATTTACCCGGCTGACGTACAAGCGTTCCCCGCGAGGCTCTGAAGATTCGCAGCTGACAGCTGTCGAGACGGACATGGCTCTAGCGAAAGACGGACGGACGAAGAAATATGTCGATGTTGGTGTTTTGACAGAGGCCGTCTCGCAGACGCTCGAAACGACGTCTCCGTCGGGTGTTCGAACGGTTCCTTGGCCAGAATGGCTAGATAGCTTCATTCTGAGCGCGGATTCGTCAACGTACAAGGCACACCTCGCGAACCTCATTGAGATTGAGCGGGAGCTCTTCTCCCGAGAGTGCCCTAGCTCCATCGAGGATAGATCTTCTTCCAAAGACCGCAAACTCAAGGCACTCCTGAAGAGCTACAAATTCCATTCGAAAATTGAGAAGAGTGGCGCCTCGAAGCTCAAGGCGTGGGTCAAGAGGAAGATCGTGGCAGGAAAGCCGCTTCGGCTCCAAGTTTGCTATGATCTCGACGATCCGCAGTGCGCAGTCGGAAGGGAAGTGAAGCACGACGTCGAGCAGCCAGCCATCACTGTCACAGACGCGGAGGGCACGATACGCCGCTCACGACCCTCGTCCGATTCTGCCGCTTCTGATCGTTCGACGTCTGGAAATAGCACGCATTCCGTTCAGGTGGTCTTATCTGCTGCGAGCCGTGATTTATCTGCTATCGATGAGTGCTTGCATGGGGTAATCTAATTTTTTTCTTTGAAGTTTCCTATTTGGGTTCTCATTAGTGTTCATCTAGGTCGACCAGCTGATCTCCACGGCGAGCCATTTCATTTCTCGAGCCGAACATATCATCAAGCGGACCGTCAAGGTGAGCTGAGCGACACAACGTCATCCCAGCCATCCGTGAACCTAAACCTTTTTTCGCTTCAGGTTCGGGAGGCCATGGTTGCGAGCCTTCGTCATCGTTACCCGCCTGTGAACGATCCGTTTGCTTTTTGGCCCGAATGGAACAAGGGCAAGGTTCCACGGCACGGTCGTGGCGATGTGCTGATGCCGGGGCCCTCGTCGCCGGATATGTTTTACATCTCGCCGCCCAGTAGCCACAGTGGCAGTGCGAGTTCCTCTCGTTCGTCGTCTGCGCAGTCGTCGGTCGTTTCGTTGGTGACGATGCACGACGAGGAGGATGAGGACACGAGGGCGCTGCGCCGGTTGATCCTGCGCAAGATTGGGGCACACGTCGAAGGGGCGTACGATGAGGTGGATAGGGCCAACACGTGGCTGTCCGTCGTCAAGACCGTCCTCCGGGACCTTTCGACGCGGTCGGCAAGCGCGATGGCGGGTGTGCAATGATGCATGCGAGGGAGCGGTGAAACCGCAGTAAAAATGTGACATAGGAAGACCAAGATCGTATGTTATTCTGTATGTATAATATTTTCTTTTTCTTTTTTTGTTGTTTGTTTGCGATTCTATTTTTTCTTCTTTCCGAGATGTCCTCGGGCAATGTGATCTTGCGTCATTTGTCCATCGATCCTCTTTCCTTTCCCTGCCATCAGACGATCATACCACTTCCTCTTTGTCCGCGTATACCGACCGAGCATTTGTATATAGCAATCAGTAGCAGCATCATTCCGTACATACATCTGGACTTTATTTTCTTTTTCGCTTCACAAGACTTGACTACATCATCCCATCCTGTCCTAGACTGTACGAATGCATTTTTCATTTGCATGGCGCGCCAGAACCCCCAGTAGTGCAACGTTGGGCAGGTGCTTTTTTTTTTAATTCGAGGTTGCGCCGTTCCGAAGGCTGGCGACCTAGTACGTATACGTTACACAGTACGCTTGTCGGGTTTACCGATTTAGGTTAGGGCCAGGATCGTCCCGAGCGTGGGTTTACGGTCCACGCTTTTGAAACGACGGCGAGCGTTGGTGCTGGCGTACCGTTTGCAGCGTTCGTGGATATGTATGTGCGACAATATCTTCCTAGTACTGACCCAGACCGACTTTGAGGAGCACGAGCGCGCCAAAGAAGAAGAAATAAAAAAAAGGGTCGAGGTTCGATGTGGTAAGTCCCACGCACATTTCATTATTATAACCTGCACGTGTTTGTCGCGCCATGCGCCGTCACGGATTTCATTTCGTTTGAGGCGCCACAGATGAGCCCAATGTGTTCTGTCACCGACTGGGGCGTGGCGCCGTTTCTTGGCTGCGTATACATGATGTATATGATGCTATGATAGTATGATGCGTCGCGTGGTGCGTGGATACGGCGAGAAGTCGAGACCGGCATGGTGTCGACGTGTTACTAGAACTTGGCGGGGACTTTTTGGCCGAGTACCTGGAGGATGGATACGCATCATGTGCGCTCAATTTTTTTTTTTTTTGCTGGCACGTCGGGAGCAAAACGTCACGGCCCCAGTAGTCACTGACGGTCATACGAAACCTGTCGGACGCCTCCGTAAACAGGGTGGGACTTGGGAGGGATGGACCTCAGGGGCAGCTCGAAACGCGCAACGGCGGCGGGGCGACGCGCCGCTCGCTTGGTCGACCGCATCTTCAACGTTGATACCGAACCGAATATTGGACTCCACCTAAATTCCACGTGACATGATGACCTGCAATGCGAAAACTAAAAGCCATCTCTAGACTGACAGCTGCAGTCCTTTGTAGAGGACAGAGGGCCACTAATCGGAAGGGCGAGTTGGGGGCAGAGGCCGACGTTCCCGATCGAGTAGGTGTCACGGAAAGGACAACGGGCCGGTCCGGCGGGAAAAAGTATGCGACCGAGTGTGGAGCGGAGAACTTGCTGGCAATGAGCGACCATGCGGCTACCAAACTTTACTTGCTGAAGCGCCAGCGACGAAAGTAGGACAACAATTAAATGTGGACATGTCACGGTTGCCGAAACAGATGGGCGCAAGAAGGAGGACGAAAAAAAAAGACGCCAGATAGTCGGTGCACGTGGCATCACTGACAAGGTTTTTAGCAACGACACTGCGCCAGCGTGGCCGTTCTAGTCTTTTAAAAAAGTCTAGAGCAAATGCCTCGAGGAAAGGGGGCGCTCACCTCGAGGCTTGTTCCATCAGAATCCGAGGTTCTAGGCAACGGGAATGGGCGCGAGGTGAAGTGGGAGATGAGATGAAACGTCCGTCTCCACACTGATGTTACGTGATAATGGAGAGGAAGGACAACCAGAAATTCGCCGTTTGGCTTCCGCTGGCAAGTTCATTGCAGTACCATGGCAAATCTCTTGATGATTCAGAATCGAAATGTGTTTGCCTTACCACCATCGCTCGTGTCGACGTACGATCGAGAGCTGTCTCGTATTGTCCCAACGTTGGCAATGATTTGAATCGCCGGCCGGGGAGCAAATGTCCGAGACTCCGAGGCTCGATCCCAGACTGCGTCTAGCGGCTAGAGGTACATAATTAATCGATTTCGGGGGTGCCAACAACGATGGTATGGCCTCTCTATCTTCAGAGTTCATGCGCCCAGCGAATGAAGTTCAATGAACCCAAGTTACCCAACCCGCATTCGATGGTTGTCGGCTGTGCTAGATCTCCGTCGCGTGTGACGATTGGCATGTGTGGAGATAAGGAAATTGCTATTGTCTTTAGTGCCTTCATATGTTGCACCTTGTCCGGGTGCGAGCCGAGCAATGAGATTGGTGAGCACCAAATGGTCTCGTGCTCGAGTTCCAGCAGAGTAAAGTGGCCGCAGTCACTGTGAGACCATCCGATGATCGTCTCAGTTACATCCGAAACTCCAGCAGCGTGCACGACTGCTCCGTTCTGCGAAACATTTCCGCCGTATCCCAAGACCGATCTGGCTCATATTCATGCATCACACGAGTATCACGTTGGCATCCAGCACGGTTTGGTTCCGCATTCTCCCCAAGTCACAATGACTGCCCTCTATATCCTGCCTCTGCCGTGTGCCTTTAGCACTGTCCTGTGGTATAAGTAGGATCGGGGACACGATAGAACAACTGGTTGATCCTAATCATGTTGATTAGTATACTCTTTTGACCAATAAAAAGTGTGATAGTGATCGTCTTTGGCGATGATATTCAATGTTCTCGGCAAACCATTGCTTCGAAACGTCCCGCTTGCATTATATCTTGGTCTTGGTGTTCAACGTCAATATCGAATACAATTAATACGAGCATGTAGATTGCCAAACTGTTCCCAATAGAGCAATCCATCGACTGTCTTCGTCACCGGCCTCTAGTAAGACAAAAAAAAGGAAACATAATGTCTCGTGTTGCTTTCCAGAATTTTTTTTTCAGCATGCAACAATTGACAGCATTGGAAGGGTGACAGGGCTGTAATTTTTGTAAGTTCAGTCTTAAAATACAGAAAAATAATCTTCATGCCTACACGATCTGTAGTAACAAGTGGATCCTCGTTTTTGAATGGATCGTATCGAATATACCTTCATGAGTAGAAATATTCCACCTCGAGTGTTGCTCTAAACAGTATAAGCGTTTAGAAAGCGTGCGGATCGAGTCAGAAAGTTAGCGTCCGTTTGGAGTGTGCGATCTTCTGCGATTCGTTGGCAGAATTCACCGCAATCTTTAACCACGTTGTGAACACGGATCGAATTGGAATTGTGTGTTCGATGGAGTATTAAGATCCGATATTCCATACGGCAAACAGTCCCCTGAGTAGACCCGTGTAATAAAATGGGTCCAGCGCACAGTTTTACCGAGAGGATGAGTTTTGAAAAAAAAAAAAATAGTAAGGGGCAGTGATCGTACTCTTTGAAACCCAATGTTCAGGTAGAGGGAACCATCGCTGTTGTCTCGATAGTATTTTTTTTTCGAGCAAAGTGGTGCCGGTACCAGTAGACTAGGGTCTGAATGACGATATTGATAAGTCCTTGGGAGCTCAGGGCGCTCCACCTTCTACGGAAGAATCGGTATCGTATCTTTTGGACTGATAAACAACCAACCTGAGGCTTCTTTAGTCAGAAAAGTTGTCCGTGTGGTGTCCCTCCTGTCCATACAAACCGGATTAGTACAGCTAACTGTACGATTAACAGTAAGGGATGAATCAGTAAGGCACCGAGGACTCTTAGCGTCATGAATTACCTTCAAGTAATCTATGCCTCTCAGCTTAGTAACCCGAGAGGAATTCAATGTTGGCCAGATAGTTGTACAGCGAAGGACCTCGGGCTAGACAAAAAAGGGTGTCAAAGCTACCACCGTCCCCGGGATCAACTCAGATCATCGAGTCGGATATCGACGTCTCCAGTTTTCTGCCTCTTCAATCGACCATCATTCTGGAAGCTCGTGACGTTTGGATCAGGTCCATAAACATCAGATCACAGTGCGATCGAAGTTTGTGCGCGTAGTATACGTTTTGCCAGCGGGCCATGATAATAATGTGGGCTGGTTGCTGTGAAGGCGAACCACTGTCAATTTCAACACCGTTCGGAACCCCGCTGCGGGCCGTCGGATGCGAATCGAAATGACAGTGACCTTCAATGGTAGTCATGCCATATGCATTGCGGTGCATATCAGGCTCCAACAGCACCTGTGCTCTCCTTCAATGTTGCCACTGGCCAGGTATGTATTTGATGTATCGGTGTAATCTGGCCAGTGAGTCAGCATGCTGAGAGCCACGTTGAGGAGTCAGTGGTGCCGAGCACTTTACTGGTGTTAGCTCGTGATATGTCTATCATTTTCTCTGTACGATAGAGGTGTCTGTGTTTTCTTGATTGCATCATACTGATTGCTTGCAGCCAGTCGCTACCCGTGACGAGGTTCGAGACAATGATTATGTAATATCGTAAGTAAATGTGTGCCAGTGGAGCTTCTCGTCGTCCCTTCCGTCCGAACGGGAGTTTGATCGCAAGGGGGTACTTATATAATGCATCGGTCCTTCACTAGCAAAGCCGTTGCTACTCTGCCATCGAAATGGGGCTGTTCGCCGTTTTCCTTCGAGCCCTAGCCTTTGCCACAGCAGTTTTAGCGGTGTCGTGGTCCTCGTCGCCTTTCAACCCCGCATCCATTCCTCTCGCCGTGAGAACGCCTTACTTGTCTGCATGGCTTCCGCAAGGTGCTGGAGTCGCGGTGAACCAGGCTTGGCCGCAGTTCTGGGCAACGGGGGTATGACTCATGTATATTCCATGGCCTGCTTACATCTGAACCATCTAGAATCTTGGATGGGCCGGTTACATCAGAGTTGACGGGACGACCTACACGATCCTCGGTGACCCTATCGTCTCTGGCACCACAACAGTACGTGCAACGCAGAAAAGCATGGAGGTAGCTTTTGTACATTTACTCGTCTTTGGGGTTTCTCATTGCTATTTCAGTTCACCGCCACCTCCACCCGTTTCCTTTTGGCCGCTGGGCCGATTGATGTTATGCTCACGTTTATCAGTCCTGTTGAGGTGCCTGCGACAGTTCTTCGTTGTTTTCTTATAATTGTGATGCATCCTTGCAACAGCCCTCGGACCTCGTGAAGCAGTCTACGCCGTTTTCGTACCTCGCCGTGCAGGTCGTATCCATAGATGGGGCGGGACATACAATAAGTGTCTACACTGACATCAGTGCCGAATGGGTTTCCGCGAGTAACAATACGCAAATGGTCGCTTGGCAGAGTAATGCGACTGGTCCGGTTTTTACTCACCAAGTCATGCTTGAAACACAGCAAGTTTACACCGAATACAAAGACTTCATCATGCGTAAGTTTGTCAAATTGGCTAAACATCGACTAAATCTCGAGATTTGTATTGCAGAAGGAGCTGTGTATTATTCCACAACGAACGTACGCGAGTCGGTTTCTTTCACGTGCAAGTCTGACAATCTTCCCCAGAACGGAACTTCAACAACCTATCAGACAGGCCAGGACATCGTCGTACGCGCACAATTCATA
>JBBPSN010000463.1:1869-16050 GCA_038093615.1 Austroboletus olivaceoglutinosus | reverse complement strand
CCGCTCGGAGATGCGCGGAGGAAGAGAGGGGCGGTCAACGCGACGACAAAGTTGACGGCCCAATTAGCGAGCTTCGAAGTGCACATAAATAACATTATATCGAAAAAGAGAAAAGACGACACACTTGCTGGATTGCGCACGCCTTCGCTCACAGGCGTGTGGGCACTATCTCGCACGCGTATATTTTGGTGACCTTGGTTAAGAAGAATTCAATGCCTCGTGCTTTAGAGCATAATCCCATGAACTCACCACAGCCCATGACCACGCGAAATTGGCAACAAATATGTAGATTAGAATAATGACAGCCCATTGAGAGGGTTTACCATCGAGGTAGACCCCTCCGTTGGCCTTACCGCCGTACACTGCATATATGCTGCCGATTGCCAAAAAACAGCTAGCGATGGCTATTCCACCCCCTATCAAGGGGAACTTCCGCCCCCACTTATCCACACAGAACTGAGCAGGAATGGTGAACACCAGGTTGATAATTCCCGAAATTCCAGAGGCGAGGAATGATGCACGTTGCGATGAGAAGCCAGCTTGTGTGAAAAGGATGGGAGCATAGTATAACACAGCATCGATCTGATCCAAACAGAAGGCATGTCAGTGTGGATGAAGATGTGAATGAACAAGACAATGGTAAACACGCACCCCGCAGAGCATTTGAAATGCCATCAGGAATATTCCGAGCAAAGTCCTTCTGATGTACCGTTTCGAGAAGACCTCGGAGAAGGTGGCCCGTCGCGGTCCTTCCTCTTCCAGAAACCCTCTAATACCGAGCAGCTCTTCATCGACGTTTTCGGTTTGACGGAGAATTGACAAGACTTGGCGAGCCTCTTGAAACCGACCATGCTGTACTAACCAGCGAGGAGAGAAAGGCATGTAGACCATTCCAATCGTTAATGTGGCAGCTACACAGGCTTCGACAATGAATGGAATGCGCCAAGCTAGACTACTATCCAGTCTTGACGAACCGTACGCTATGAAGTAACCAGCGGCGATGCCTATTGTGATGAGAAGCTGAAGCATTGTCGCCACAGTGCCACGGATATTTTGTGGAGCGATCTCGCATAGGTAGATGGTCACTACTGAGATGGACTGGCCTTGTCCAACGCCTGTTATCAGACGAGCACAAACCAAAGCGGGGAAGTCGTTTGCAGAGGCTGATATAATTGTCCCGACGGCGACTATCATACCACCAGTGAGAATGCCATACTTGCGGGAGATGACATCGGCAATATGACCGCTGCATAGAGAGGAAATAGAGGCTGAGAGCAAGATACAGGCGACATAAATCCCCAGTTGACCAGATGACAGGTGCCCTATGGAACCGCTAAACTGGACCATTTGGGTCAGAGGACCGATGGAACCTTTTGACGAAATTGTTAAGAACCGACTCCACTCGTAGGAAGATGGCCCTGAAACCTACCAGTGTCAAGTCCCCAAAGCATTCCAGCTAAAGAGGTGTGGAATGCGATTAGGTATACCCTGAGAGTAGCTGAAAGCATGGCGCCTACGAAGGGTAAAACTCTGAGAAATCCATGGAGCAAGACGGCTCAATTTATCGACTACTCGCGAGTCGCCAGAAAAAATCGGAGAACCCAAATGGGGAAGACCTGCAAAGGAAGTGTTTCACGGTTTCAGAGCGCTAGACGCAATTCGAGCTAGTAAGCGGCGGTCCAAAGGCAAGCCAGGACGATGCATTTGGGGCCGCCGAAATAAGTGTAGTAGACCGTAGCAGACGACAGGCTTTTCTCGGCGGGGAGTTGTACATTCATGGTAAGGTGACCGTCGTCAAGAAGTTGTGCGATTATGGCAGTCAAGCGTCTGCTCGGTTCGGTTCTCACCACCAACATCGCTCCCGCAGCTCGTGGCCCGGCGTAGGCTCCGCTGCGAAACCCAATGCCATTACTCTCCTTCGATTTCTCCCAACCGAAGAAACGAGACCTCCAGAGCTTGGATGATGATCCGGACGATCCTCCGAAAAGATGGTTTCACTACCTTCCTCTCTGTAGTAAGCGGCAATTATCTGTCCTACTCCGTCGAATGATTCTCAGAGCGACTCCCTTTATAGCCTTGGTTGTTTTAATGATAGCTCCGCATCCATCTTGGCTACTCGTGCTAGTCAATCATTATCTCCGCACTCTGCGTTCTACCTCTTCTTTTCTCGTCCATTTACTTGTCTCATACACTCTCACATTCCTTGCATTCTGCTCGCTTATTGTTTGTGTCGCTCGTGACCCAGGCCCGGTTTCGCTTCCCAAAGGTGTCTCGGAGGAAGAGAGCGAGGATAGCGGCCGCGATGATCTGGACTTCCAGGAGGCTCTCATGGCTACTCCAAACTTTGACGACGAATTAACCCCTCTCAAATGGTGTTGTAAATGCTGGGGACCAAAGCCAGAGCGTTCACATCACTGCAATCTCTGTGGCCGTTGCGTGTTGAAAATGGGTACGTTCCACTCTGACCCCTATTTGGGCTATCACGAGCGCTGATTGGTCAGATCATCACTGCCCATGGCTTGGAGGCAAGTGTGTGGTACGTCTAGATCGAGTCGACCAATAATGCGCTTACTGGTCTTCCTATAGGGCCACAGAACATATCCCGCCTTCTTCCACTTCATATCTTGCGTTACTTTTCTCTCAAGCTACATCTGCATCGTCTCTGTGCATGCATTGCGGTGGTCACTCCACAATCCGTTTTCGGTCCCGGTAAGCATGTGCAACCGTAGGTTTACCTCTGAAACCCGCTGACTTTTCAACCAGGACGATGCCACGCCTGTTCATGAACTTTTCTTGACTGCCGCTGGTTTCGTCATTGCTCTTGTCGTTGGTTCTTTCACAATATATCACACATACCTCATTTCGTATGTGTCTACTCTTCTCGCTATATTCGCAATTTATATCGAATACGAACAGCACGAATCAAACGACACTGGAAAGTCTGTCGCCGTTCTTACTTCTCCGACATTTACCGCCGCTCCCTGTCTCACTTCGCCTCTCGCATCCTCCCATGGAACACGAGCTCTCATACAAGCAAAGAAGCCTTGTACAAGATACGCATCGATCGGTGAAGCTATATGACCTTGGTTGGCGGAAAAACTGGGCACAGGTATTCGGGTGGAACAAACCACGTGGTTGGACGTACCGCGTCGTGTATGGTGGTGCTAGGTGAGTTTGTATTGGATGTCACAACCAACTGACACGGATACATTATACGATTGAAACAGCAAGGGGGATGGGCGATCCTTTCCTCGTAACCCTCGTGTTGACGAGATGTTGTCGACACTCGCGGAGCGTCTTGCTACTGTTGATAAGGAAGCATGAACAATTCTCTCAATTTTTTTGGATGATCACCCTTTCTCACTTGCATTTATATTCCACTTGTCAAATAATCTGACCTCGCTGTCCACTCGCACTTTTGTTATTTGTTATTATGTATTTACAAATATTGATACCTTTGTCAAATGGGGTAAAATAGCCCCTGGTGCTCCTCAAAGACTGATACGTTCACATACTCGTACATCAGCTTCGTCAGGTTATCCAATGTTCTAGCTTGGACTCTTTTTTTCCGGGTACACCATAACAGATACTTCTGTGAGATCGGACGAATTGAAGATTCGCTGGTAAATGGGTCATGACCAGTGACACTGCAATCTCAGAGGTCCATTTCGATGTGGGGCATTTAGATCTCATTTGGTACTCCATCAAGTTGGCAATTGACCAACTGGTGCTGAGCGCTGAGAGGTGAGGGTTCGGCTCACCTTATGGATACGAAAGACAGGGAGGACCCCTGTTACCTTGTGCGACGTTACATTCTCTTTCCCTCTCGCTCCTGACTTCGGGAAATCAAAGCCCTCGACATGCCAACGTAAAGCTCAACGTTGAGACCGAGACCCAGCGATCATGTTGCAGTGGGGTGGTCGCTCGGATCGGTTCCCCATCCACGAATATGATGGGATGAGAGGCGAAGACTCGTGAAGATCCTTGTTGCGACGACGTCAGCGTCAGCCGTGCCAGGGCGTATTCCTGCACGGGCGGCAGTGGTGCTTCGAGAAGCAGGTTTAGGTTTGTGAATTCTGGGTTGACGATTTTGCCAAGTAGGGCAGGGCGGGTACGTAGACGTATCAAAGAGTGAGAGCCTTTCTTGGATACACCACATTTTCGCACCTGCTCGAATCACGTAGTGGATCCTCAAAAGGAGTCGCGGGATCGGAATGGCCGGTCCTCGACAGTCTCATCGGTCGCCGTTCGCAGGCAAGTGAGAGCAGTAGAGAAGGATGCAATGCCTTGTAAAGTAGGCGAGAACGTCGCACAGAGAGAAGAACCTTTGAGTTTCGTACCAGACCACGGCTCTTTACATACGATGGGAACGACATCGCAGTTGAAGCCAAATAGGTCACTCCGTCGCTTTGGATGATCATATCACATTCAGCTACGTTGCCCTATCGGTTGACTCGAGTATCGATCCAGGAGATGGACGCTGTCTTTGAAGCTGCAATGCATGACGACGTTCAAATAACAGCTAAAACAATGAGTCACAAATCTCGCAGAAGCAAAGTTCCCAGTGGATGATCTTTCGAGGTCTCGAGGAAGATGCAGACTTGAATTTGACCAAGTTTTGCAACCCATGCCTCGAAGATGGCCCGGGGTTGCTATCATGACTTTCTGCTACCGCTCGCCCCGCTCTCAGAAGCCCACCAGAGTCATCCCAAAGTCCAGATGAACTGATATTCGCTATGTAATGTTCTGAATGAAGAATTAGAATGCATGCAGTTGAAAAGTTCAAAGAAAACTATGGTTAATAACTTTAGCCATATCATGGAACGTCCCTACAAATGCAGACGGGAATAAGAAATTATCGGAGTGTGCATATTCGTGTCGCGTCGTGTCCCAACATACGAGCAAAGAGCTTAATCATAAATCGGAAGTGGCATAAGCCTGGATCGAGCGACGTGTTTCAGCAAAACGGCGAATCCAGGTGGGCCCACTCACCTGTCAGCATTGAACAAAAAGTTTTCGCCGTCGTCTTCCCCTTCGAGAAAGTGTGTAGGATGTACAACTAGAGTGCGAGTCATCGATTTCGAGGGAATAGCCAATGAGAGCGAGAGTTGGTGCTCACCTAGATGACCCCGTACGTGTTTCATCAAATTTTCCATGTCCGCCCATTCTTCTTTATCAAACGGACGAGGCCCTCGGACGCTCCTCCCTCTACCCAAATCCTTTGTCTGCAAGTATTGTGACCTGGGCATGGGCAACGACCATTCGCTGTCTTTTGCGTCTCGGTCGCGCAGCTCTTCAGCACTTTCACCCTGGACGTGCGTTCCAATCTCTCCAGATTCGTTCAATGACGCCGTGATCGGAGAGGGAGTGGTCTTGGGCTGACGCAGAATCAAACATCCGGTCCACAGCACGTCCCAATCAGAAAGCTCACCGTCCTCGTAAAGCGTTCATGGTAGCCTACAAATTCCTTGTATTGCTTCCAGGTAACCACCGTATCATCTGGAACCGTATGAAATACCTTGCGGTACATTTCCGTCTGCGACATAAAAAAGCCAGTGAGCCAAGGAACGAGCAGACAAATCAAGCAAGCACTGACGTTGTGTTCCGCACACGTTATCCAAATGTCTTCCCAAAACTCATCCGATATCGGGTCCTCGAAATCATCAGGATGAACCTGTGGTGGTGATGTGGGAGTGGTCTGCTTGCCCTTGGTTTTCTGTCTTCGCTGGCCAGACTGCTTGTATGGTGTGTGCTTGTCATCAGCCAAGTTGCTATGATCAGATGACGAGTGTGAAGAGTCATAGGTGGTGGTAGATGTCCGATCCACCACTTCCCAGTCGACCTTGCGCGCATCGAACGGCGTACTAGCGTCAGAGTCAGACTTTTGACCCTCGCGCGCACTTGGCTGGTCAGCGATGGGGAGGAGTTCAGTTTCTAGAACTGGAGATAGATGTTTAGATGATCTTGTCTCAGTTACGGGGACTGCCGCGCCGGTAAATCCGGCGGCCTTTCTTTGATCGGGTGCGTATGGCCCCTGACTGCTCTGAAGTAATGACCCTTCTTTGTTCTGAACAGAGTCACGTATCTCGCCATCAACCAAAGACGAATGGGACGCTTTTGGAAGTGGATCTGAAACAACATGCTTGGCAACTTGAGAGTCGCGAGATCAGCAGGACGGCGGCTGCTAATGGAGAAGTCACGTGCCTTCTTTGATCTCATTTCCCGCCGTATGCAATGCATCGTGGAGGGGTCGCTCGTGCACATGCGCTAACTCCGTAACTGTACGACGGGTCGACTCTTGTTCTGCACTCAAGTCCCATGGTTCTGGAGCTCGCTCGCGGGCCGACTCTCCTTCGCGCGACGAATGGTCTTCATCGGTCAACGCATCGACGTCCACTCCGACATGCTCTCGCATTAGTCGAACCCGGAGCGTATGCGCAAATCGCCCCACTTTAAATGGACTACCCGCCATCGTTCTGTACTCAAGGAGATTGGCCGAGACGCTCGAATAAACAAGGTTCACCACGACTCACCCGTCAATCATGTCAGTATCCCGAATGATAGCTGCTAGTTCAGAATCTCGATCACCTCGCTGGGATCGCTCGTTGATGTTCGCACTTCCAATGATCGCGAGCCTATCGTCAACAATGCAGACTTTACCATGAATGTACACCTAAAACTGTCATTAACCAGCGGAAGCACTTTAGCGTTGATCGGCTCACGATCTCAGTAGTCAGTACCCCATCACGCATTTTACCCCAATTTCGCAAAGAGAATACGCGAATATATTCCTCGGGCTAACAAAAGTTAGCATGAAGGGAGATCCAGAAGACTTTACTTGCTTTAATTTCTTCCGCCCGCAAGCGTTCATAAATCGAGCTTTCCCCTCGGAACAATGTACGGTTTTGGCAATCGAGTATAATTCGTATCTGTCAAGTTACGGGATCAATAGGCAATATACCGGGAATCAGGTAGACCAACCGCGCTTGCATCACTGTGGTCCACCGGAAATGGGAATCCGGGGAATAGGGGTATGACGATGCAACACTTCCATGGGCTCCTCTCTCGTTTCGCGCGAATGATCCGCCTCACGAGAGCGTCTCCAATGCCGTTCTCGATTTTCAAGTCATTTATGACAGTCCTTTGTAGTCAGGAATAAGTATCTGCCCTCTCCAATGCGCATGTATAGCTTACGAGGTGATGAAGAATTGGTTTTCGATGTACACAAAGTGTTGCGAGTTTTCAATTGCTGCTTGAAATCAGGAACCATGCCAGGGGATCTTAAAGGAACCTTACCAGCTATATACGCGTTTTGGATGGAATGTTCAACCCGATTCGGTGTGCCAAGTGACCACGGTCCGGCCGAGCGACAGATTTGCATCTCACATGTTCCCGTTAGACCCATGGTCTCCAACTCCCCAGCTTTGAATTCTGGCGGAGGGAGTAAAAATGGCATAAGCCTCGTATGATTCTATATAAAAAATTCAAGATCAAATATCTCCGATGCAGAACCACGCCATACCTTGATTCGCAGTAACCAGTTCCATCTAGAACATAGGCCGTTAACAGATCAAACGAGTCGATTTGCCACTGGCGTACCTCTCTACGAAATGCCGAGCCAAATCGCGAGCCGGCTGACCAACAACTTGCATCCCAACGTCGTGCCTGTACGGGACTTCAGATTTTTTCATCCCAATCCCTGTAGACACGTACCACGGCATCCTAGGGACTTTGGAGCGATCGTACATGTCTTCTTCAGGCTTGTGAAGAGTGTGGAAATCCAAGACTCTTGGATTACTGTAGTCCTTTCCTGGCATGTTCGAGCAAGCAGTGAGCACACATACTTAATCATATAAACTCATCGGAAACGAACCACGCCATATTTCTGTTCTGTCCGGTGATATTTCCGCATCGTCTACAACAACATGCTGTGGGGTGTCCCATCTAGAGGCGATTAAACAAGCTTTGCCCCATGAGTGACAGGACAAACCTTCCAAAGCAGAGATCTACACCGCCCATAAAAGCAATAGTTTGATCAATAACACAAAGTTTCTCGTGCTGATACGAGGAAAGGTTAGCTACGCTAATCAGCAGCGGAGCACGTAGCTCACATGAGCCCAGTAAAATGTGCCTGTTTGAAAATGCGAAGGGGATCGCTGAATCATGATGTTTTCGTGAAGCGATGTCAACTTCTGTTTCGCGTAACTAGTGTAACGCATAGATGTCAGAGATGGAAAAAAAGTAACGTCAGCTTTGCCCACTTGCTATCGGTCGGCGTTGTACGGCTCGACACTTCCTGACTGTCGACAAGATGAGTTCATTACAAGCATACACCAACGATGCGACGTACTATAATATCACATAGATCTTGACACCTTGATGCGCTTTTCGTTCTAGAATCTTATCTAGTCGATACTTGTCTTTGCCTGGTCGTCGTAGCTGCAGTTCTAGAGGAGGTAAACTGAAGCACGTCATTTTCCAAACAATCAGCAATACCTGGCGAGAGCCACCAATCATGAATGTATATGCTCTCTTTCGCCATCATGAGCGCTCTGGATAAGTTCCACATATAGTCGCGCTGGAGACACAGTTAGTGTATTGAACATTCGCGAGAACCCACTAACCCCGTCAACAAGCCATTGCGTAGCCACATTCATCCGAATCGGTGCGAAGCTATCAAATCGATTCTTTTGCACAAACGGACTAATATCCGCGGCCTTCTCTAAGGCCGTAATCCATTGTAGCATTTGGCGCTAGGAAAGTTTACTGTTAGCCATATCACAAGGGCTCGACTACAAACCTACCTCGTTCCTGGCAAACAATTTGAGTCGCATCTGAGAGTTCTCAACGTAGAATGTGTGCTTTGAGACATCTTGCGAGCGCTTCTTTCGCTTCCGTTGTTCACTTTCCAGTAACTTTTGGTCGTGCTGTTGGCTATCAGGCTGCCCGTCTAGTTGCTCGTTTCGTTGAGGCTGGGTTGAAAAAGGCCTAACGTGGGTAGAGGGATCGAGCATTGGAGAAGGGGAGCGGTTGGAGGCGACTGAGCTCCCCGAAGATGTCGAATCGCGACGCACATGCCTAGGCCGAAGAGGTGATCCATTTCCCTGGATTCCGGCATTATCCACATTAGGCATGGAGCGTTGGCGAATATTGAGAGCTCTCGTTATTTTGCCAGTGATAGAACCCACCACCGATGCACAGTCGAGAACTGTCTCCTCAGGTAATGCAACTTCATGCACCCGTTCGGCAGTGTGAAACTCCCTGTCCGCAGGTTCCGGACGAAGCAAATGGAGACCTTTGCGATAGTAACGAATCGGACGCACGATCTTGAAACTCGAGTCCAGGAGGAAAACATCCAAAACAGTCTCCTGTTATTTTCATCAGAGATAGGCGATGGAAATGAAATGCAACCAACTTCTCCGGGCTCTTCAAGAATGACTAGATAGCTCCCTCGCACAGCACACCAACGAGATTTGTTTCGTTCTCTCCTACTGGTGGCTTTACGCCCAAGCCCAGGGTTGTTTCCAGATGTTTCGAAACGTAGAAAACCTGCTTTATATTGGACTCCACCAGCCTGCGCAAGTGCTATGAATAAGGCGCTGACTTCAAGAAAACCTGATAGTCTGTTCGACGACGGATGGAACATCTGACGGATAATCAACCACATGGTTTCCACCATTGTCGGTTGCAATGACGTACGACAGCACGAATGAGCTTGATGAGATAGTTTTCCAGGGCTTCACGTTGTAATGATGCGAAATCTGCTTGGCGAATTTGGGATCCTCCACTTCCCATTTTGAGAAAATTGAAGTAAGGTAGACCTTGAGAGGGCATAGTTAGGAGATTAGGAGACTGTCAATTAAAAACGTACTAGTTCGTGGAAACTCTGGAAGCTTGTCTTTGTGGCTACTGAAAGCATTGGATATGGTGTAATGAGTATGTAACGAGATGAAATCTCGAAGTTGTCGATAAATGACCCATCGGGCAGCACCGTTGGCATATTCACACTCGATACGAAAGACGGCTTTGTGTGCGTGTAATGGATGGAGGCTATCGCTGATACGGATGCGCAGCCGATGAAGTAAGACTGGGACACGGCGATATCCCTTGTCGTCTCGCTCGAACCAAAGGCCCAACATTAAAGTGGACAGGCCACCGGTGATAAGTTCATCAATAATGTTGACTTCTGGGGGAGCGACGGCGCGCGTGGTGGCGGTCGAAGGCGACTGACGGATGACGGATGGGAGCAATGCGCGCAGCTTGCTCCATTTGTCAGAGCCTGCGGAACGCTTTATCGGTCTCGGAATAGGATGAGACGGTGATGGCTGGGCATCGGATTGCATCGCGTCCCCGGGCAGTTCATCTTGTTTTACAAACCCAGCTGTATCGTGTTTGGATAGATGCCTATCATGCTGTGATGGTTGACCCGGGCCCGGGGGCTCCTCGAAGATGACAGAAGGTTTTTCGTCCATGGATGAGTCGAGCCACCTTACGGAAGCGCGGGATTCGTCGTGGCCTCTGATCTCACGGGACTTTGGCTTCCTGTCCACCGAATCTTTGTCGAGTAGCTCGAGGGCGCTGCGAAAACTAGACTGGCGTCGATGAAAGCGAGGCTGCTGAGATGTGTACGAGTGATGATCTTCTGCGAAGTCGTTTTCAAACCGTTCTTCATTCGCGTGCTGGGCATCGAGGGATAAGTGAGGGCCAATAGGGGAGCCCGAAGGGGTGAACTGATACGACAGAGATCGGGGAGGACCGGTCCGAGTAGCAGGCGTGTCGGGTACTGATGGAGCGGTCCGAGCAGGTCTGACAGAGGTGGACTGAGATGGGGTCGCTATATGCAAAGAAGGTCGCAGGTCATGAGCGGGAGCAGCCTCAGAAGGAGGATGAGGGTTGTCGTGACGATGATCAGCGTGGCTGCCAGCGGCGAGTGCGGCGGAGACGACGTCGTAGAAGGTGACGGGGTGATGACTCGTCTCTGGATGCGACAAGACTTGCATCGTGAAGCTGTACTACGGACAGCGGCGAAGATGGTGGAACAAGCCTCGAACAAAGCGGACGGATGGAGCTAGCCGTGCGGCTGAGGGTGAACATGCCAGCTCACCAAATTTGTACCCGAGTTTATTACGTCGATGGCTCATCGAACAAGCCGACATTGAGCCGACATATGATTAAACCGTTCTAGAGCCATCCTTGTGCAACGGCCAGCGTTGATGCAATGACAAAAGAGAGGTGAGCTGGGTCATCTACCAATTGTCTGGAATCTATCATTTCAAGCACTCCGGGACTCTCCTCCGACCTTCACGTGGTCCTTGATACTGACACGATCATCATGATGTTTTGATCCGATGGACGAGCACCCGCAGCTCAAAAGAGCGCAGACGGTCGACCGACTTCCACGACAAATCCACCGCACTGACTCTACCCGCCAACATGTCCGAAACAACCCTCGCTGGTCCCTTGAGCTCATGCTGTTGGACGGGCGTCAAACTTCACACCGACCCCCTCAGGGGCGCATCGAACCACTCGGCGGGCTCGACACCTACATCTCGGACCCACTACCCGATGCAGCCTCCAGTAGGCCACACAAAAAAGTCCTCTTGTTCCTTTCAGACGCCTACGGGCCCACGTTCATCAACAACAAGTTGCTTCAGGACTACTTTGCCTCGCGCGGTATGTCGTTTACGAATCTGCCACCGGATCGTGACAAGTTTGCATGGGCTTTGGAGGCCCGCACCGAAGCGATCGAGGTATTCCCAAAGTGGTTTGAACAAGTCAAGGCAACACATGGTAGGACTCCGTCAACACCATTCCCATTAGGTATGCTGCTAAGTGATTTCTGTTTTCCTAGGGTCCAAAGGGACAAAATACCTGGCGGTTGGTAAGTGGGTCATAAACCTGCGCTTTATTATGGTTGAATGTTTCCAGGCTATTGTTTCGGCGCACCGTTCGTGCTAGATCTGGCTGCAGAGGGGTCCATTGTGGCAGGTAATATGTTTCCAAGGAAACGAACAATAAAACATGACGTACGTGCAGGTGCTGTTGCCCACCCCGGCTACCTCGAAGAGTCATTTCCAGGAGCTTCGCAGTATGTCATCCAAACAATACGTTCCAATTTTGTTTGCTCATACCGAAATAGAGCCCCTCTTACTATCGTGTGCCGGTGGGATTTTTGGCGTCCTTTTCGGTTGATCCGCGTCACAAACAATCACAACAGAGAACGACTTTACCTTTCCTCTCGAGGCACGGAGACGTGCTGAGGATATCTTGACGAGTAACAAATCGACTTACTTTTTTCAGGTCTTCTCCGGAGTATCTCATGGATTCGCTGTCCGTGGTGACCCGAATGTACCTCATGAACGTGAGACTCTGTCTTTCTCACGCATTTAGTTTTTTGGTTCAACTTTGTCTATCAAAAAGGTTTTGCAGAGGAAAGTGCTCGCGGGATAACGGAGTGGTTCTTCCGTTTCGCGGAGTGAACAGTAACTGACAAATGATCTTTGACATTGTAAGACATCGAGATAAGTATTCCGCTAGTTGTCATATTTCAATACTTTAGCCAGTTCCGCTGCTGCGCGACCTGCTTTCATCCCGAAAACAGTGCCTGCTGTCAGACCACTACCCCCTGGGTAGTTGTTATAGTAAAGATTCCCCACCATCTCTCCAGTGCAGAACAGACCCCGAATGACTTCCCCACTCTCGGACAGTACCCCAGCTGTCTCTGGGTCGATTTCCAAACCGCCAAACGTGAATGTGATGCCACAAGCGACCTTGACGGCCAAGAAACGCTCATTTTCGATCGGGAGGGCCCAGTTTGATTTTGCAAGGGCCAACGCCTTTCTAGACGACTGGGTTGATAGCCCGTCTTTTATAGCCGGATCCCATTTGGAACCTGGATATTCCATGCGATGTTGGTGAACCGCATCGTTATACTCGCGAATCGTCTGTAAGAGGCTTTCTTTGTTTCGCAGCCCCTTTTCTGCCAATCTGTCAGCCAACTCCTCGACGGTGGATGCTACGATCTTCTCTACAACATCATCGCCATATTCTTCCGTCCGAAGCCATGGAATCATCTGTGCATCCCACACCTGGAAAGCACAAGCCTCGGGCTGCGCTAAGATTTGCCTCCCAAACTTGGCATAGGTATAGCTTCTGAAATCCAGGCCTTCGTCGACGAATCGTTCTCCATTTATATTTACCATGATGCCCAGCGGATACCCGGACTTGGTGAATTGATTGCTCAACTTCCTGTCACCGGCATCTGGATGTGCATTTGCGTCCCAGCACGTACTATGGCATCCCTGCCAGTCGCCAGCGAGCTTGGCACCTGCCGCTTTTGCCATTAAAATGCCGTCTCCAGTATTGTAAGGAGTTCCGCGAACCTGTAAAAATCGCCGTCGAATCGTCGTTTCGCCGTCAACAGAGCATACGCACTCGTGCGTGCTCCCAGTCTGGTCCGAGGTATCTCATGCGGAGCTCTCGGCTGGACTCGAAGCCTCCACATGCAAGAATGACCGCACGCGCCTTGAGAAGGACGTGTTCTCCATTCCTGCGCACCGTCACCCCTGTCACAGCGCCGCCCTCGGCGACAAGTTCGACGGCAGGTGCGTCGAACCACTGCTCGACGCCTCGTGCCAGGAGCGCCTTCTGATCGGCCCTGATCAGCCCCTTTCCTCCGTCCTCGACGGCGAGCGCGACCCCTCCCCAAAACTTTTGCTTTCCGTCCTCCGTCTCGTACGCTTGCCTGCTGAACGCCAGGACAAACGGCACCTGGACCGTCTCTGCGAGCCACCGTACCGCGTCCCACGAGTTGTCCACCATAGTTTTGACCAGCACTGGGTTCGGCTTGTTGTCTCCGAGACGCATGATATCGCCAACAAAGTCGTCTGCTGTGTAAGGCGCCACATCGATCTTGTTCGCCTGGTCGGTGGTCACGTTGGTGACGATGGGGATGAGGTCTGCCAGACCAGCGTGAACGGTGCGATGGGCGCCTGCCGTGAAGTAGCCGTTGCCGCCTACCCACTCTCGGGGCGCTTTCTCGACGATTAGGACGTCTTTGCAGCCCGCTTCGACCGCCGAGAGTGCGGCAGACGCGCCCGCGTGCCCTCCACCTACCACGATGCAATCAAACGTGGGATCCATGTCGTGATTCTTGGACGCTCGAGCCACTGATCTGATGAT
>JBBPSN010000462.1:0-17361 GCA_038093615.1 Austroboletus olivaceoglutinosus | reverse complement strand
TAGTGAAAGACTAACCATAGGAGAAGGAAAAATCACCTAAAGGTATTTCTGATTTAGATGTGTTTGAAGAATGTGATCAATGAGAGTTTTCTTCAAGTAAATGTCTCTTGAGAGAAAGATATGCACTAATAGATTCATATTCAGCTGTGATGGATATTATGAATTAACAATTGAGGAAATGAAATAATAGTGCAAACCTGAGCATGAAAGTTGTATATGCATGGGATTTATAATGTATTATAGGCTGATAAGCAAACAAGAGAAAGATAGGGCTTACTATTGTCATCAAAATGCCATTCTGTTTCTATGTCATCTAGATGAAAGAAAGATATAACTAAAAAAGATGGGTAATAGAAAACTCACTGTATACTGGAAGCACATCATCTTGACTCTTCCTCTTCCTCTTCCTCTTTTTGAAGTAGGTCATCCTCACTTTCCTCCTCTTCTTCTATTCTAGCTTCTGTTTCTTTATTTTTTTTCTCTTCTTTTCCAATTTCCTCCACTTCTTCTTCCACTTCTTCTACTTTTTTCTCTTCTTCCTCTTCTTTCTCTTCTTTTTCTTTTTCTTTTTCTTCCTCTTCCTCTTCCTCAAGCATCAAATTTTCAAACCCCTCTTTTAACTCTTTAAATAGATCACTTAGGATTAGTTGTTGGAATGCATGTTCAATGGATTCCAAAGAGGGCAGCTATCATGTGCTTAAGTATCACTGCTGACATTTTTAATTATATGGAATATACCTATAACCTTTCTAATTCTTCCAGAGATCCATTCTGGTGGTTATGTGGTTCTGATAGGGTGAATATCTCTGATTGTTCTGGTGCTTTCAATAGATGTGCCACTTTTGGCAGCTCTGTTTGCTGTTGTTCTGATATTTCTGCTTGTGGTAGATTTGGGGCTGCTTCCACTTCTTCCGGCACTTCTAGCACTGGTATGAATCTGGACATGTTATTGGAAATTGTAACAGTATTGGCCTCCTGTTTGTAGATTAATATTAGAAAATATTCAATAAGGAATTCATGGTGTGTAATATTTGAGTTTCACAATTAAGAAACATATACTTTGTAGGTTGGAGTTACACTGAGAAGGAACCTATACATAGTTTAACATGATTAAGATAGTAAAAAAGAGAAATAGACAAACAGAATCTGATATATTCAGTGTTTCTTTTGTGTGGCTATTTGGGCTTGGATAATGCAAAGAGTGAGATAAGACTTTTGGAAGACTAGGATTTAGTGCCAAAAACTATGAGAGGATCAGTGAATAGTAAAGTGAAAAAGAATGAAGTAATGTACATACCTGCTTGTATTTATGCTGCATTGAAGGCATGGGCTAGGAGTTGTGCATGGTTGATGATCTTGATTGAAGTGAGAGATCCTGTTAGAATGATGGAGTTGTTTAAAGAAGAAAAAAGAAAGATGTGGTGGATATGAATGGTAAATATGAGAAAACTAACATATTGTGGAAGAGAAGAATGAAGTGATGTGATGATGTTAAGAGATCTTGGAAGTTGTGGATTCTTGGCTAGAAAAGCCTTGTACTTGGGAATGTGATGATCAGATAAAATATTTGTGGAATCCATGGAAATGAAAAAAAAAATAGGAGAGAGAGTAAAAGAGATAGTTAGAGTGAGAGAAAGGGTGAAGTTGAACAGATAACCAGGAATTTCCAAAATAGGTAGATATAGCAGAAAGCCTAGGATGATGAGTAACAGTAATGCTAACCATCATAAGATTGGAAAAAAAAAAAATGTAAGCTTGAATGGATCAGAGAACGATAAATAAATAAATAAGTAGGGGAGCTTGGGAGTGTCAAATACTCATAACTCTGGAAAGCAATGGAAGTGTATACAGTGTGGTCTTCCAAATGAAGACTGATGCACCCATGTTTCCAAGATTCCGGAAATCCAGAATCTTCCCATGCTCACCAGAATTGAGTTCTGGGTACTACATTTATATTAGGATTATTTCTCAGACATAATTCCTGCACTTGGACTTGTTATGGCATATACAAGGGAGCCTCCACCTATACATATAAAGTATTCATTTACTTTTCCACCTGCCTCAGTTATTTCCACTATCTTGTGGGCAGCAACTAAGGTGAGTCTCTATATTCCCATTACTTTACATGATATCTAATTACTGTACTAGTGGACATCTCTGTCCTTTTGGTTAGTTTTTGTTAGGAAGCTAGTGTGAATACTCCTATAAAAAGACAGAAGGTAAGCTATATGGGTGGTTGGATGTTACAAAAACATTTGTGGGCTTATCTGAAAGCAGAATCTGGGGAGCAGCTGAGATGAGGATCATTTTGTAGATTAGAGTGTATATGTATTTTGAGGAGTATAGTGGATATTTCTGCCCTATTTTAATTTTGAAAGGAAAGTGGAAAGGGTAGATTTATAACATTGGAAATATTAGAGGTTCTGGAAGTATGGGAATTATGACAGCCATTCATTTGGGAACCATGGAATTGGGCACAGGGTGTGCTTCATACAATATAATTTGGAGGTGGGAAAGGAAAAGAGAAAGCGAGTGAATAAATAAAATATCTGGAAGTGAGCTGGGTGAGAGATTTAATGTGGAAGAGGGAAACTAGGTGAAATTGAGTTAGGTTCAATTAAGGGTTGGGTAGATGAAAATAAATATAAATGAGAGCTGGGTGTAATATGGTAGAGTTAGATTAGAGATAGTAGGGATAGTTAGGGATAGGGATATTAGAGCAAGGATTTGTAAGTGATCAAGTAATTCACAGAGGATTTGACTTGACAGTCCAGCAAAGTGATTGAACATTGGGAGGATTTGTTCTGGAGATGGTGCACCAATGTGAGGACCAAGTTAAAGCATGGGAAGAGATTGAGGAATGATAGGAAAAGAATGGGACCCAGAAATTAATGAGAGGCCACAGTGGATGAGGAATAGAAAGGAAAAATAGGGTGTGTTATGTTTGGATTGTGAGTTGGTTGGAATGCATGAATGCAGAGTGGGTAGGAGTGTGTGAAATGGAGTGACATTGTTGTCAGTGTGGATGATGGGGGAACTTGTGAATTTTGGCACTGTTGGGATAATGGAGTGTATGGCAGTATTATTAGAAAAAAGGAAGTGAAAGAGTAGGAAAGTGGAAGGAAATGGATTCATTTGGTGGGAAAAGAAAGAAGAAAAGAAATGTAAGGATGGTTGTATAAATGATAAGAAAAGCAAGGGTGGAGAATAAAAGAAAAGATAATATGTGGAAAAGAATAATAAGTAAGTGTGAAAATGAGGAAATGTGAGAAAGGAAAGAAGAGTGAGAGTTTGGAGAGTTATGGATGAATGGGGAGTGTAGTGTTTGGTTACAATGGGAGGAATGTGGGAGGAAAGAAAAAGAAGTGTACAGTAAGGAAATTTTGAAATTACCATGCCATTATTGAACATATGGTGAAATACAAATAAGTCCGGAAAGCAATGGAAGCACCTATGGTGTAGGGTTCTGGATGAAGGGTGACAGCTAGGTGTTTCTAAGATTTGTGAGCTCCCTGAGCATTCCAAGAATCTGGGAATTGCCATGCTCACTTGGAACTTGGTTTTGGATACTACATTTATATTAGGATTATTTCTTGGACATTATTCTTGTGCTTGGATTTGTTATGGCATGTACAAGCAAGCCTCTGCTAATATATATAAAGTATTTGTTTACTTTCCCACCTCTCTCAGTTGTTTCCACTATTTTCTGGGCAGCTGCTAAGTGGGCTTCTCTGCCCTTTTGCATAGTTTTTGTTATATATTGGTAGGTGAGCTGAATGTAAAGCATTTCCAAGAAGCAAAATCAATTATTGATGAGAAATATGAAATGGGACAGCACCAGCCAATGAGAGCATGACTTGCACAATCAGATTTTAATATTATACTACTTTACACCAGTTATCTGCACTTGGCATTTCCCTTCTTTTTTGTGTTATACACAGCTTGTTTATTGCATGTTTTCACTGCATGCACTATGGTGTATTTAGAATGTATATACAATTTTTCCATTTTTCCATATTTCTTTGACTCCATTGTTAAATCATTGCTTGAGCATGCTCACCTGTCACTCACTTGGCACAGCTGGGTAATTGTGTAAGCAACATGTGAGTGTCAGGGAGCACAAGGCAAAAAGAGATGTGGGAATCAGAGGACATGTGACCACCAGCCAATTAGCATATGTACTTGTCATTAGTTTCTTGAGATAAGTAAGTCTCCGCATTGCTTGGTACCTTATGTAATATTGCCATTTTAGGTAATTTAATGATGTATTATGAGTTCATGCTTATGTCATTCTGTAACCCTAACCCTATGTAAATTGCCATATTGGGTAACTTTGAACACCTAACCCTAAGGTCAACGATGGGATGGAGAGGCTGAGAGGATATGGCCAGGATCAGTCGCTGTAGAGAGATAGGACTTAAGCCCAGTGCCATTAGAGTAGCTACTGATACAGACTTTTAGTAGTTGAACCATATGCATTGTCCTGACATAAACAACTTTCCAATCCAGTTATGCTCTATAGAGTTTCTTTCTCAATATTTAATCAAGATACTGGTTTCCATTAGGTCACATGTCACAAGGGGTTTATGTTGAGGTATGTAGAATAGGAGTCATACAAAGCACAAACAGTGTGGCTACTAGCAGCACCACTTGTCATCAGATACACTTTTATCCTTGTCATTTTACCTGCACTCCTTTGCCATGCTGCTGATACTACTGAATGGGGGAACTAGGTGACTTGCTGGAGTCCAAAACCACTGCAAGAGCTGTGAGTGCAGAGTGGTTTTTGAGCCCCTACTTGAGCCCCACCTCCCCTGACAAGCTGCTCCCACCATGACGGCCCCCTTCGCAGAAGTAGCACTGCATGTACTGATGCCATGCCCTATACATTGCAAGCAGCTCATGAAGTCTCCCAACATGATCCATTTATGCACTACTTCCAAAGGGATGGGTGGGGGCAGTCAATGCATGCAACACAGCATGCCTCCAACCATATGCCCACCTACCAACCGAAAAAAACCCAACAACACATGTGGGGTAGGTGGAAGCTATGCCCTGGTTGCAAACACAGCTGGGGCAGAGGCACCCCACACCATCTAGCAGGACAATGCTGGCTGCCACTGCTGTGGATGGGGCTGACTCCATGCATATGGCCATCCAGGAGTCACATCGATGCCACCTAGGAAAGATTTGAGAGATGTGCACATGTTTGCCCCTCAGCCAGTAGCACTTGTCTGAAGCCACCTGCAGCCAATCCCTCTGGGTGCCAAGTGGCTGCATGGCCACAGTTGTGAAAACTGGGGGCAGCAAAAACTACCAAGGAGCATCAGTGTTGCAGTCCAGTCATAAGAGACACATGCCACTAACATTGAAACCCATGCCTGCACATGCAGGTGTGTGCAGGTAGTAGATGCAGCTTTTGCTGCCTGCATGAGACAGCATGGGCAGCAGGCACAGTATTCTTGGCTAGTAGTGCTTCAGGACTGCAGCAGTACACTACATGACTAACATTCATGTCCAGTCAGAGCCCGTACCGCAGCCCCTTAGATACACACTGGTGAGATGCTGGAAGCCTTGAGCCCATCTGTGGATAGGAACAATGCACTGTGTGGCCTTACCAGAGGCCCTATTTGGTAAAGCTGGGCATTAAGCTGGACCCTGGTGCAAAGAGAAAACCAAGCATGCAGTCCTAGCAGCAGCAAAAAAAAACCCATCAAATAACAACAAACACAAAAAAGAGCATGAGCCCACCTACCTGGTCCACCAGAAATTGCCCCTCAGGCCCTATGCCCCCCCCTTTCTGACCATTACCCATTTCTGGTGTCCTCCCCAAACATCCCCACCCATATGCACACATGGTAAATTCACATGAAATTACAACTGCAGTGACCTGCTCGAAGAAGCCAGGATCTGGTCTTGAGCTGCCTCCTGCCTTGTTGTCAGTGTATCCAGCATCTTCATCCTGTATGCACTAAACTTAGCTGCCATATGTGCTGTTGGCATCAAGGAGCCAGGAGTGATGAGAGGCAGGCATCTATTTGGCGATGGTGTATGAACTGATGGTGTTGATGCATTGATGCCCTCTAATAGTTTTCATTTTCCTTGGTTTCCAAACCAAGGCTGGTGGCCCTAGGAACTCCATGCACAGGAGCCAGTGGCTGCAAGCCAAATACACATGCATCTTTTTGCATGCTGCAGTCCTTTATTCATTTCCTGCAGGTGGCATCAATGTGACCTAGCATTATGGGCCACATGCACAAAGCCAACCTCGTCTGCCATAGTGGCAGCTGGCACCACCTGCTAGATTGCTGGGTCACTTCTGTCCTAGGTGCATTCAGGACCTGGGCATAGCCTGTGCCCACTTAGCACATGCCCCTCGTTTTTTTTTTGGTCTGATAGGTGGCCATATGGTTGTGAGCAGACATGGCAGTCTAGTGCTTCGGACCATGATGGAAGCAGTGAGGGGGAGATCAGCATAGTGCATGCTATGGCACCTCCTGTTATGCAAGCTGGCATCTCCATCCATCAGTACAGGCCCCTCAGGCATGCCATATGCATGCACCCCCACTTGTTCTGTCTAGCTAGAAAGGAGATTGGTACTGCTAGGTTGTGACTGCAGGTTTGGTGGTATTGGCAGCAGGCAGACCTATGGGTATTTTAGGGCATTAGCTTGAGAATGCACCAGTGGTCAACTGCTGCATTTGATTCATGCCATCCTGCATCTGCTAATTTATGCAGTGATTTCACTGCTAGAAATGTTTTACTTTTGGACTGCATATGGAGGGGGTGTAGGGCCAGAGAATCACTCCTCATAGTGTCCATGGGTCTGACAAATGTACCGCTGATAGGTGGTGCCAGTGGACATTTTTCATTAATAAGTGTTTGCTGGGGCACAGAGCTGGAATTGGGTAGATATCAGTATGTTTGACTATCTGTCTTAGGACTAGTGAATGAAGAATATCTGATGTGGGTTATGTGGAATCTTATAGGATATGTCACAAGTATTTGCTTACCTGACTGATCTATATCCATAGCCCCACCAGACAGAAGCACCTATTTGAGGTCCCTGCTGGGAATAAGAATAGTATTATACTTCTTATGAGGCAGAGACTGAGTCATAATACTGGAGAAGCTGCTTGTCTGTTGATGGCAGTGTTTGGAGCAGAAAGAGTCTCACTGGTGATTGGAGTTTGACTTGGAGAAGTGGCACATGTCTTCCCTTTCCAGTGGTGGGGCAAGGTAAAGGTGGTTGGAGTTAAAGAGGCCACAAGAGGAGCTGTGGCAATGCCAGATGGTGCAAGAACTATGCCAAGCAAAGGATCCAAAGGAGAGAATGCTTGAGTTGGGGAGTTTGGAGTTGGAGAGGTGGTGTGTGTCTTTCCCCTCCTTTGGTGGGCAAGGTAAATCTGCAATTGGAGTCAAAGATGTGACTGAGTCTTTAGAAGAAATTTTCAAACCATAAAAGAGTGGCTTATCAAGCAGATCATCTATTGAGGTCAATGTGGTGCTAGGTGTGCCTTGAGTCTTGGAATGATATTGGTTGGCTTCATGACAGCAGAGTTGGAAGCTATCCAAGAGGATTTTGCTGGTCTTGCAAGGTTCACCTGAAACTCTTCCACCTCTGTCTATTAGCATTTGGGCACAACCACAAAAAGACAAAACTTTCTCATCTTGAAAACCATTGCCTTCAAGTTCTTTCAAGTAGAAGGTTGGAAACATGTTGGATAGAAAAAGAGGTTGGGGGGTGATCGGCCTGCCAAGTCAGTCCATTTGTCATCGTGGACAATAAACTCATTCAACCACCACTGAAATCTGGGAGCATACACTTGAGGACGAGGCTTGATAGCACCAAGTGTGAGTGTAATTATCTAGAATGCACTGATCAAGGTATTGATATTCCCTAGCCCTTCACATATGGCCTGTAATAGAAGATGGTGTGGTCACAATAGAGGCTGAGAAGAATATGACTTACTCCAATCAGATCTCCTCGAGGGCCCCTTCTTTTTGGGACTTCATGCAGTGCTGAGATGTTAGGCATGGTTGTCTCAGCAACTAGAGGATTGTGCACAAGATGGGCCCAGTATTCACACTAAGAAGCATACTGGAGATGCTGTTTTCCATACCCTATAGCATTGGGAGGCAAGAAACTTGAACTTGGCAGTGGAGTTGGAACTTGGAAATGTGGGCCTTGAGACAGCATACTAGGTAGCAGCATGCTATAGCCCATGTGCACTGGTCCTGCTTTTGCCATTGGACAAGACAAACTTTGGTGCCACTGATGTCATCACAACAATGAGAGATGGATTTAGCATGGCTGCATTGAAACATGTATAAGCTCACACTGAGAAATCCCTGACTCCCACAAAGTGGGGAAGGATTTTGTCAACTGCAAATGTGCTGCTTTCTGCAAAGCAGCCCATGGGAACTGTGTGAATGAGAAAAACTTATCTAATGTATTATTTATATACCTTTTTTCTGGATTTCTCTTACTCATACCATTGCCTACCTTCCATTTTGAAGCAAGAAAAAAATGGAAAGAAAGAAATGTAAGTGTTTTGCATGTGTGTTATCATTGTTGTATGACTAGGTTAAATTCTAGGCTTTTCGAAAACAGTCCTTGCATTGTCCTGTAGGTCATTAGTGAAATGTGAGTACTTTGTGTGTGCATGATATTTGTTGTATGACCAAGTTAACCCTTAGATTCCACTGCAAAGCCCCTTGCATTGTTCTGCGGGTCATTGCATCAATAATGTAACAGGGTTAGGTCATTTGATGAGCCTGAGTAAGTAAAAAACAGTGGAGTAAAGTTGTTGGACTTACAATTAGTGTGATAGATAAGGCCAGGATTGCAACAACATTGCCCACAACCTCATCAACCAACAGTGTTGTGTCAATTGCATCTGGTGAGTTCTGTGCTAAGATTATGTAATTATTGCTTTTTACTTGATTTGCGGTCAGCACCAAGGGTTTTACATATCTCTAACTTGCTGGACCCTCATGGGCAATACACTGGGGTGATCAACTCATTCCCTGGCATCAACTGAACTAAAGTTCACATTCCTGATATATGTGATTGCAATGGTGTCCTTATCTACCTTGGTGAATATGACATCAAAATTAATCATGGCAATTATGTTAAAGTGAAATTTATTCTTAAACTATAAGTTATGGTATTTATATCTTTCCAGCCTTGCTGAAACAAGCTATAGCTAGGAAATCCTGCCCAGTACTAGAAACAACTCAAATGGGACATATGTCTATCAAATTATTCTTTGCAGCATGAAGCTCCTGCCTTATCTTAGTTACTTGCAAGCAGGGATCTTGGGCATAAACCCTCCAGGTCCATCTGTCGCTCATACAGAACCTTCTGGTAATGCTTATATCAATAAAGATAAAGAAAAGTGTGTTGGTAAAGAAAAGGCAAAAGCATTGTCTAAGGGAAAGCACAAGATGGACTCTGACAATGGGTTACTCAATTAGTCCCCAACTAAAAAAAGCATGGTCATCACCAGTGATGATGAGAATGAGAAGGTTGATATAGAGATGGATGGAGTAGAAGGTTCCTTTCTTGGTGTTTCGGTTATGGTTTTCTTGGTACATCAAAGATGATATGTATCTTGCGATACTGAATAAATTGTTGAATTGATGATCTCATCAACTAATGCTAAATTATACAAATACTTCTTGAAGTCAGGAAATTGGCACCTCTGTATGCCATTACTAATACATTAATCACTTACAGCCAGATTGTGCATTACTGACAGCTTAATGAATGGCTAATAAATTGGGCCCTGCTTTGTCCGAGTCAAAAGGTGATGGAGATTAGTTAGCATTATCACTCATGGCATGAAAAGTACATACCTGGTACAGCTTGACAAATGGTTGATGGATCAAGCCTTGTTTCATCGAGTCAGAAGGCAATAGAGATTAGATAGCATTATCGCTCACAAGAAAAATACATATCCAATCTAGCCACAGTCATCCCACATTCCATAGCCACACTTTCACTCATGTCCACTCCATTGATGCAAATTGGATCACAGACAATACAGGAAGCATGTTCATCTGGCACACTACCATAACCAGTGTGCCTGACCCATCACGAGGTCCAACAGCAACAATGCCTCCCGTTACACTGGTGGAAGAACCTGCACCACTGCTCCTCCCTCAGTGACAAAGACGAAAAAGCTTTTGCTTGCTGCTACAGACAAGGAGGTTGCATAATGAGCAACTGAATTGCATATGAGGCAACTTATTGAAGCAGCATGACTATATCAAGTGGTACACTTGTCTGTTGTGATAGAAGGACCACAAGTGTGTTTTTTTTTGATCTGGACCAACAACTGATGTGCATCATCCTTAGTATGGTAAGAGAATCCTAGCAACAGACAAGTTTAGAGTAAGCCATACACAATCACTCTCTTCATCATACCTATTACAATATCTTTTTTTTGCAGGCCATCACATGGGATTGTTGGTATGTGACCAGCATCTCTAAATATTGTATATACTACTTCATTTAATTTTTCTTCTCCATAGGACTTCATTTTCATCAAAGCCTTTGAATGTCTGCTCCAAGGCCATGACCATATCTTCTCCACCATGGGCATCCCTGCCTGTCTCTGGCATCGCACAGGTGAATTGAATTTAGCAAGCTTGTTAGTGCCGACGGTTTCATGATGCCCAAGGTGCATATCAACTTGTTTCATGCACATATAGCCCATCATGCTCAAACAATTCAGGGCTGATTGTGCATGTGCAAACTCATGGTGGAAGGTCTGGCATCTTCCAGGTAAGTCATGCCAGCCTTTGTATGCTGTGTATATGCAACTCATCCAATATTTACGATTATCGACAATATGGCCATATTGCATTGGATTTCTCCCAAAAGGGGGTCCTAATGTTGTGCATCTTGCAACACAAATTCCCCACTTTATTGGATTGAAAGAAGCTCATAGGCAAGGTCATGCCAAGTGAGGAAGGGTCCTTTTTGGCTTGATATCTATATACCTTTGAGTCTTCCCCCATATCTATGGCCCCTACCCTCCCCCTTCTCTCCACTCACTCTTTTCTACAGTATGAAAAGAGCTTCAACTGGAAGATGGTATGTTACACCATCCATAATGTCACAAGCATCTTTTGGTGATATCTCACCCAGATGTCCATATATTCCACTATTTGTCCTCCACTCATTCCCCTATTCTATCTCCACACAGCAACCCATTATTCCTTATGACATATACCATGACATGATTCCTCTGTCCCCTCCTTCTCCACATCCCTCATCTCTTCCTCAAGTTCTGAGACATCCTCAGTTGGTGCCCTTGCTTTGATCCACATCCTTAACTTTTTCCCCCTAGCAAGACAACTGTTTAACCACACTGACATCATGGTCTCCTACAGGTGTCTGATGTCTCGCAGGCCTAAACCCAATCAATACCTCCTCTACATCCTTGACCTCTTGTCTGTCTTTGCTCACAAATTGGACAAGAACCTCTGATCATTTTCTTCAGGCTAGATATGTTGTTTTTTTGTAATCCTATCATTACTGATTTGTTATTTTCTTTCTCCATCGTATGCACTGCACAGTCACTGAGTCTGAGTATTATAACAGTATTGTCAAATTCATCTGGTACACCCTTTCTAATGGTCTAAACATCTGTAGGATTCTAAATGGGAACTCATAGAGAATTTAGGGTTTATAATTGCCTAGGTCAGGCAAAAGTCAGTCCTAGAAAGCCTCATAACTTAATAATTGATTGATTGATATATAGTTATGATTTTTTCAAGACTATATTTCGCAGAGTGTATCCAACCTGCGCTGACCCATGTTTCATTCTCATTTGTCATGCTTAAGAAGTTTGTCCAGAGTCCAAACACTAATTGGTCTCCAGCAGACAATAGTGGACCCCGGCCTTGACCTGATCAATAGTTGCTGTATGACATGCTGATAGGCAATACCCCTATACATGTCTGTTTTGCAAGGTACAGTCTGTCATGTATCATGATCAAATATCACTTTGTGTCTGCCTCCAAAAAAGAAAAGCTATTTGGGTTGTGGTAGCTAGAAGAAAAAGATTAAGCTCAATTTTCTCCCCTACTGAGCTTGTCTGACACCCAAATACCCTACTCATACCACTCCTCTCTTGATATCCAAAAATTGTTCCAATTCTTCATGACATCCACCAACACCACACCTCCCGAAAACACCATGTGTTTCCAATATGGAGGATCCTCAATCCGGATTTTGAATTTCTATACAATGTAAGTGACATCAATGACAAGGAGGAGAGAGAAACACATGCTGAGTTGCAATGGGTTGCTGTTCAGCACATATGCAAGGTAGAATTGTTTCATCTCTTTTTCCAGTTAGCTCAGAAGGCCTGGGTACATGCTAATCCTGCCTGAGAGGATGACATGTTTGTAGAACTCCAAGTGGATGTCAAGTGCTGCAACTTGGATAGTTTCAAATGGCATTTTTGCCAACCAAAAGTTGATTGGGACCACCCAAAAAAAAAAAAAGAACTTGCTACACTTGGCTGGTCCACATCAACCAGATAGGGCTAGAACATACACTCTGGAGCTTTGAATCACTCAGAGCCCATGTTGATCATCCATCCGTCTGGGAGCTGGCATGCACAAATCAGATGAGTGATGTCTGAGAACCATCAGTTGCCAGTTGCCATACTATGTACTACTCTCAACTAGCACCATCATTTCTTCGGCTGGTTTTTGATCCAGCTGGAGGTCATAACTAGGGGGAATTCATGTGCTCAATGCAAAAAGGGTGATTGAATGAAATCTCTTATCTAACATAGCACAGTTTCTCCTTGATCTCACATACAGTTTCGAAATCAACAATCATGTATCATGTCATGTCTTGTTCTGTGATGTCCAGATGGCATGTAAGGTGTGGAATGGAAAAGCCAGAGTAAATGGGTATATTGTATATCACACCATTGCCTAAGTCAATGACAATACCCATAACCAAACCTATCAAATAAAATAACTCATGACCTACCCACCTTGGGCATACAGTGTCAATATGGCCTGAATGGTGACATACATGCCCCTGAATCCATACTCTTCGAACTGAGTTCACCTTTGGGTTCATCAATGGCTTGGTCAAGAGCACCTTGCATTGACCTTGAGTTTATCATCAAAAGTGTAGTTCCAAAGATGTTCCATGTCTTCCTAGTTCCTAACAATGCCATGTTCCATTAGTTGAGTTAATTGAAGGTAGTCATGGTTCTCAGTGACTTCATCACTGACCATGATGTCCTTGATGACTGCGCTACCAATGTGATCTTTGGCCCATAGGATAGGGTATCTGACAATCAAGGGAAATACTGGGATTGAGTCAGGATTGGTGATAGTGCACAGATGAGTAGGGCCTGGGTGCACCATGTTCAGAAAAGTTGGATCCTGCATAGCCTACCTTGACGAGCTGTGGGGTGGGTGAAGCAACAGGCATCAAAGCATGAATACACTTATACCTATTCCATTGTCAATGATGAGAGGGAAATCTTGGTCCATGTTGTCCATGATTGTTGTGGTAGACGATGGAAGATAGTGTTTACTGCACTTTGCGCTTGTTATTAATTCCCGTACAGCCCTGTGAACTACTTGATATGTTTTGTACATCTGTTCCTTTGTGGTATTCTTGGGTTTCAATGTAGCAATTATTGACAGTATTGATAAAAGGCAATCATAATAAGATCAGCAACATTGTACACAACATCCCACCCAATACTGCCAATGATTGTATCTTTATTGCTCGTGCCTGAATTAGGAACAGAGGAGGTAGTAGAAGACAATATGAGCATTGGTGAAGAGACAGAAAAGGACAAGATTGCAAATGGCAGGAAGGAAGATGTTGCACTGTTATATTTGCTCTCAGGTTATTCTGTGGGGACAACAAGTCAAAATAACCTGCACCTGATATTCAAGACGGTGAGTATGACAGATTCAATATCAAACCATATTGGAAGGTCCACTTGAATGAAGGTGATGCCAAGAGTGGTCATTTGTATTTCTGGGATATTGATGGCGATGACGAGGTTTATGGACATGTTGAGGGTCTGGGTTATGGAAACATCAGTGGGTTCAGCAGTGAGGGAGAAATTAATGGTTGCATTGGAGAAGGAAGTCAGATGAAAATATAGTGCCGAGGTTGGTGGTACCTGTAAGAAGATGGATGGAGTGCACAGAGAGACAGGTTACCTCTGAAATTAAGGAACATTTGTGGTATCACATTTCTGGCTTGTGATATGGGTCCATTGGTGTAGACTATGATTGTTTCAGGTATGGTGGCATTGGATACCTACCTTTGGGTTGAGAATGAGCAGCTGTTTGGGCAAGCAAGACAAGACATACCATGGGCTTGTATAGCCTACTGTGGTGGATATGCATAGGGGTAGGTTATATATAATGCTGGGGTTGGTGCTGGAAAGAGTGATGTTCTGTGTGGTCAAAATGGGGAGGAGGAGGAGAAGGACCAGCCAGGGCTGGGGAAGTGAGTCTGACATAGTGAATACAACAGTTACCAAGGAAGGACATGGACACAGGCACTCTTGCTTAGTAAGATGGCAGTGTATGATGTTTTTCCTGCCACTCATCATGATGCCATCCTCCTCAGATCCCCTTCATTTATTTGTCCTTTCACTCTTTTTTAAATGCTTGCCTGCCACAACATCATTCACCAATACCAGAACAGTGCCCACCAAGGCCTCATTACCTGGTTATAGCTGGCACTGACTGCCTCTCTCACCATGGGCAATAGTGCCAGCACAACCTTGCCATCTCCCTCTATATTCTCTGCTGACCATGTGTCCCTTTCATGCATCTTTACTTGGTGTTTTACTTTTGTTTTCCATAACCTTGTCCTTGAATCCTGCAACACCTGTCTCCTCAAAAACGTCTAATCTCTCATCTTCCCCTTCCTCTGCTACTATTGCTTCCCCTTGTCTATAGTATCAAGCTATCGTTCACTTTCAAGTGCTTGTCCTTGATAAACCTGTTCCTAAACTTGTCCATGTCCCCAATTCTCCTCTTCCTTTACTATGATGCATGACTATCCTTTCCTTGCCCACCCTCCTCCTTAGAAAAAGCATTCCATGTAGCTCCTTCCTTCTCTGCCCATCTCTCTCACCCCTTTCACCTTTGCCGCCATTGCTGCCTAGACTGCTTGTGTACAACCTGGCTCTCTCATTGCATTCCACTCCCACATCGCCATCTTTCACTCTGCAGAGGTCGCTGTCCCTCTGCCACCTCCACATCCTTTCTCCACATCATGTTCACACTGACTCCCTCCGTTCATAACTTCAAAGCCAACCTCATCATCATCAGCTACACATCTGTCTTTCTCTAGCTTTTCAACATGCCTATATCTGCTATCCTCATCCCCATGAACTCCCCTCCTGAGGTACCCATGCCCCTTTTATGTCGAAACCTGGTAGCCTGAAATTCTTCTGCTCACTCTCTGCCTTGTACTATGGCAGGATATGCCACACAAAGACACACCCCACCATCTCCAAGTGCAAAAAACCAACCTACAGCCACCCCTCGCCAATGAACTCACACTCATGCAGTTCGTTGATGGCAGTAGCACAGGTACCAACATCAAGTGTCTGATGCAACATAGGATTGTCTTTTGTGATGAAGACAGCACTGTGTGGTATGTTGTGCGAGTGTGTCGATGAGGGATTTGGTCCTTAGCCCGGTGTACATCATCCACATGGATGACCTTGTGGGACTGTGCCATGCCACCATGCATCTCTGTAATCCAGATTACCTCATTAGTGTGGTGTTTACCCCCAGGACACTGTTATTGACATGCTTGTCATACCTGAGGTACTACACAAGGGGCTCAAGAGAAAGTGTTGAATGTGATGGAACTATTTCATTCAAAAAGGGAGGTGGTGTATTGATGTCTTTTTCATGACTTTTGTATTTCTATTTTGTTTTTGTTTTTCATCCATAGATGCTCACTGGTGAGCACATGTAGTGTTAGTATTTGGTCATGACTTTCTATGACTTTCATACCACACTACATATATGCACCTATTCATTTAAATTCCCATCTAGGGCGCCATAGGTGTTAAATCATTAAACTAGTGTTTGAGCATGTTTGAGTAGTGTTTGAGTAGTGTTTGAGCATGTTTGAATAGTGTTTGAGCAGTGTTTGAGCATGTTTGAGCCATGTCTGAGAATGTTCAAGTAGTGTTCAAGTAGTGTTTGAGCAGTGTGTGAGCATCTTGTGACTGTGCAATTGTTTCTGCATAAAATATAACACTTGAGGGGGGCACTTGTAAATATGCAACACTGTCACAATGGCTCTACTTTAACTAACATTATATTTGGCCATACCATTCATTTGCCCCAACTTCTGTATGAAAACATTGACTGCTATATGGAACTATATGAGATCGTTTTGATGTGCAATCAATGCGGATACTTACCAATATTACTACATGCCATGTTCAATGGGCCTGCCTTACCAGACTATTGGATAGTCCCTCCAACCTTTGACTACCTTTGACCTCCTCCACTTTGCCGAGAAGCATTGTCCTTGGAAGAGAGTGAAGTACCTTCTTCACATGCTCTAGCAGAGCTCCACTGAGTTGGCTGGTTGGAAAGTGCACTACATTGAGGTGAGTCATATGCACCAGATGATTGGATGGCATTGCCACTAGGCAGAAATGAAGAGACATGGGTCGATACTGTCTGTTTGGTTAGATGACTGTTGTATGACATAATATAAGAACTGACCAATTAGACTAGATGGTTCTGGCATGATTACTTGATTTTTTTCTGCAGTGTTCCACTTTTTAAGAGGAGGAATTCATAGCATAACCTTTGTGGTATCTTAGTGACATGATTAGATCATACATATTATTGTTTGCATCATGTCTGTTCACCTATTGATTCCTTCACCTTTCTCCTCAATTTGGATCTCTTGGCTTGCTTGTTTGCTGCATATATTAATTAGCATGAACACTATGAGCAATGGGGCTACTTATACATCATCTTTAGATCTTTCAAGTTCAGAAATTGCACAATAGAATCTGAAATGACCTGCCAGTCCTTTTCTGCAACATTTTCTATATCACAGGCATAGGTGAGACCTGAAAATATTGGATATGTTTCGTCTTGTGATGCATAAAACACATTCCAATCTAAGTAAAAATGTTAGAACATCTTGAAAGAACATTTACACTAATGTGATCACCAAGTGCAGTTATATCAATGTGTTTCAGTGTGATTGCTGGATGTTTCATCCGCCAGGCATCTGCTTTCCTGGAGTCATGCTTCCCAATATGGTGTTCTGTGACCAGGTAGAGGTTGAATAATGTAGTGCAG
>JBBPSN010000460.1:3921-15462 GCA_038093615.1 Austroboletus olivaceoglutinosus | reverse complement strand
GCGAATCCGCGGGATTGAGGGAAACAGCGACATTTTTGACGAGTACATCACCAGGACCCGGCTCTGGAATTTCGTTACCAGCGAGGGCAAAGACCTTTCCGATTTTATTGAGCCAAAGTGCTTTCTGGGATGCCATGGGGAAGTGAGTTGGGGAAGTGACGTGGAGAAACAGGAGGGCTATATAGCCCACCCAGCATGCACAGTCTATCAGTGATGACGCGAACTAGGGCATGTTTATTCAGCTTGGATTGAATGAATGGGAAATGTGTATTAGCAAGTTTGATGATCTCGCTGGCGATGACGAAGGACAAGTAAGAGAGATGACATGAAATTGCTGACGTCAAGATATGTAGGCTCTCACGTGACATACGGGTCTCTACTACCACCCGCACGCACTCCAGAATGAATAAATAAAAGGGCAGGTTTACAATAGACGAAATGAGTTCCGCTACCGTTTCTTCCCCCTTGCCTTGACGCTCTTCGACTTTTTGACATCCACCTTGTTCGACCCCTCGGCGATCTCAACCTCCTCGTCCAAAGTCGCCCTTCTTTTGTGCCCAGCTATAGACCTCATCGTCCTCCCTTCTTCCGTCCCGTCGCTCAGCGTGTTCGTCGACGCCTTGTTCACCGAACTCGGACTTTGTCGTGCCGACGACGCAGGCGACCCCCGTCTGGACCCCGCACCTGTCGAACCAGAGCGCGTTTGCGCCCCAAAGACGGGCAACACGCCAGCCTCACCCTGACCTTCGCCCTTTTCCGTAGAGGAGGCATCGCCCTCTGCTTGTCCGTCGCGGTGCGCCTCTAGCCGCGTCTCGCGCCAATCGCGCCTATAGATGCTCTCTGCTGATAATCCATCCTCGAACGACCGTATGTCGCCCTCGAGGCGCATGTTGTCATCGTTGTTAGTTGTATCTTCGGGGCTATCGTGCTGCATAGAGTCATCGCGGAGGAGATTGGGGCGCAAAAGGTGCTCCCCCGTTTGGCACGCTTCAAAGATATCCAAAGCGAGCGACGACGCGTTCTTGAACGGCCCTTCTTGCCATCGGTGCGGGTCTTCCCCCACGGCTGGCTCGCCGACGTTTTCGATCCATTCCCAAGGTCGATTCTGAACGGGTGCGCCATACACAAGTTGACTAGATGAATCGCGATAAGCGTGCACGAGGTTCGCAACTGCTCGGTTGGGAGGGAGATGCGGGAGCAGAGTACATAACTGTCGGTAGTAGCCAGAAGGTAGGTCGTTTGGAAGCTCGTGCTCGAAAATGCCCGGATAGTATTTGAAAGGGTCAAACGTGCCCGATTTGGATTGCGTGTGCAGTTCTACAGCCAGCTGTAAGGCGACGTACAGGAAATGACTTATGAAAACGTACCGTCAATCACAAAATATAACGTATCAATGAGTAGTGGATACGCCACCGAGTCGAGGTCGGATGATCCAGATGCGTGCCGCTGTCGCATGATATTCTCTTAGCATCAACATCGCACCCACGAGGTGTACACCTACCACGGCCAACCGGAAAAGTGAGGGTGACAGCATCTCATACTGCTCCTGGACAGCAGTCGTCCAA
Source organism: Austroboletus olivaceoglutinosus (assembly GCA_038093615.1). Lineage (NCBI taxonomy): Eukaryota > Fungi > Basidiomycota > Agaricomycetes > Boletales > Boletaceae > Austroboletus > Austroboletus olivaceoglutinosus. The sequence continues at coordinate 13,897 of JBBPSN010000460.1, read as the reverse complement.
GCTCCCCCAAAACCTAGTTTAAATTGTAACAAACGCGCGAGAAAAAGAATGCATTGCGTTAAACGTTTCGATTCTTCAGCAGACGTCACGGAAAGCACGGATTCGATGGCGGAGAGGGTCTCGCATATACCCTTGCCCAGTCGTTCATGACAGTGGACACCCAGTTGAAAGACGGTCCCCTTCGTACGGAAAGGCTCCATGACATGCGACAGGAGACGCAAGATCTGGCCCGCGCGATCAACACGTTCCGTGAGGTTTTCAAGTGACAGAACGGTCGATGGCCGAGCGATAATGTCGATGAGGCTCTCCATGCCGTTGTTCACAAACTAGAATGGTAAAGACAGGTAAGCGATGATATACCGAGCACACTGAAACAAGGAAACCTTTTCGGCCACAGTACTATCGATCTCCTTGAGCATTTCTGCAATGAAACATGCTTCCTCAGATGCGATAGAGTGATGAAACAGGACAGAAGTCATTCTGTCCAAAGATGAACTGGCAGCTTGCCTCGTCGAATCGTTCGCCATCGCTCGACCCAACTGTCGTAGTCCAAATTGGAGTTGAACAGCGGTGGCAGCAAGACGCCACGGGCTGAGCACGGATGAAATCCCGCTATTTAAAAATGTGTTCACGTCTGTGCCTGCAGTCCAGTTCAACAAGGAGGCAAGAGATCAAAGCACCGATGGCTTACCCTCGCTCGAGTCGCTTAGAATCACCTTGAGCGCGTTTACAAGCGGCTCGTAGAGTGTCTCGTCGATGGATCCAGACTTGATAGGATGTTCGAATGCTCTCCGTATCACGTCCAAGTCACGGTATGCGGCAAATAGAAATTGTTGACTCTCGCAAGTTCTTAGCCTGAGTTCTTTGGCTATGTTTCGGAGGTGTTGTGGAATAGACGCGTTGTGCTCGATAGACACGAGAGTCGGTATCTCGGCGGCAAGGGAACCAAAGTGAAATTCGCCAAATACGTCTTGCCGACGAGTAAAAAATCGGTGGATATCTAAAAGGGTATTGGGGAGCGTAGACGATATCTGAGGCTCAGCCCTCAGAATCAGACAGTCAAATAAGGCGTTGGCCGACTGAATGTAAGTCGTCAGTGATTGCGCTTGTTCGAATGTGGCAGCTGCAGCCAGCTGAGTCCACGCAGGGTAGACAAGGCCACGGAGAATGGTGGTGGATGGGAGCGCACCGTGGGCGCACAAAAAAAGAAGCACAACTCTGCATACATCCCACGCATCGACCATGAGTGCCAATATTTCACGTTTGCCAGTGCCGAGGAACCAGAGGAGTACTTGTTCATCAATTCCGGCGGGGAGATGCTGGTCGACGTGTAAAAGAAACTGCCCATATTTCACCGCAATCTCGTGCCGTCTGATAACATTGTCCGTCATGAATGGCACTTGACGCAACGAGGCCACGGTGTTATCCCAAACCTTCCAACCCCAATCCGGTGAAGTTCGATACTTGTACCACAAGCTATTCGCGAGAATCGACGGAGCGTCTGGTTTGGAATCGTTTGCGAGCATTAAGATCTCTGGCAGAACCACAGGTACCGTCCCACTCGTAGCAGTTTCAGGAGCGAGCGCCTAGAAAGGTAAGAATTAAATTGGAAGGCACGTCGTTTTGTAACTCACATGGGCAAAGGAAGAGATATCTGCTTCGACCAGAGATCTTGCGGATTCATCTAGGTGCTGACCTCCGTCCATCTCGACGAGAAAGGTCAATAGAGACCTCACTTGCATCCCTCGGTTACGCCAGACCAAATGAGCAGAATAAAGTGCGTTTGTGATACCGCTCGTAGCATTCATTGAAGTCCAGACAGTGGCAAAACGATGGAATACCTCGCCAACTGCTGTCACGACGCCCGCGTGTGACGTTTGGGATAACATCAAGAGGCTCAACTTGACAGATAAAAAACTTAGTATGAACTCGAAAACGGACTACCGGATAGAATTTACCTCAAGCAAAGAACCGTAACAGCTTGTACAACATAATAACTCCGCTACAACGCTGTATGTCTGAAGGACGACGGCCTCGTCAAACTTATCAGATCTATACTCGTCAGAAAAGAGTGGAAAAGGGGACACAACGGAAACCTACGAGCTGGCAAATTTCTTATAGTTTGGCAAAAGCCATTCTTTAAATGTCTTTACTTGCTCAAAACGCGGGGCATGGACAGTCGTGTTGCAATCGCCGTGCAAAGCTGACAAAGATGTAAACGAATATGGTGATGTCCCTAGAATTGGCTAATGAGCACAAACTCATGATCCTGTTGGCAGATAACGCACCTCCGAATACGAGTGGCAGAACAGCCCGAATCTCGCGCCGCATTCCCCTCTCACAGGCATCTTCAGGTGTTTCACGTGCACGCGCGCCATATAGAATCGACTTGCGTTGGTGTGATAATGACGATATGACATTGTGGAGTGGTATCCAACGCAGAAACTCACGATGCTTCGAAGTTGACTCTGGAGCCTGTTACATAAGGTCAAAGAAGCAGCACATGGAGAGCCTTGATGACTTGCCTCGAAACATGAAAGACCCGGCTCACCACGTGCGACGAGCCTTTGGATATAAGCCGCATAGTCAAATAAACAATTCTTGACAAGCTTTCCAAAAAGCGCCGAGACAGATCTGAGGCTAGCACGGTCGGCCGCTACCTCACTTGTGTCAAGCCAATCGAACAAGTAGTTGTGCAAATTCGCGCATGACAATTCACGGTGTGCCGTCCGTTCGCAGTACTGACTGAGAAGAGTAACGGCAGCGAATGGACGATGGGGACCGAATTGAAGGGGTGTCACGGCCCAGGTGAGGAGCGTATCAAGCTTTTCGGTAAAAACTGATGACCAAGAGTCGCCTGAACGTGGCGGGAAGAAACATATCTTTGATATGTCCGTCGTACAAGATATCGAGTTGAGTTTCTGTAACAGCCATGTAAGTAGCTAGACACAACATCGTTATAGAGACTTGCCTGGATATCCACAACCATCGATCCAAGACGTTCCAATGCACGAGGGGGAAGATTACGAAACAACATCGCATCGTTCCTCCTTTGAATGTCCGAGATGTCTTCCAGAAGCAACCGTTGTACTCCACGGTGTCGCTGGTCTCCAGGCAGGGAATGGCCCGCAATCGCATCAGATAACACTGAGGCCAATAAGGACGAATGGATAGCCCAAGCATTGGGGCTGACGAAAACATCCGGAAGGGTAAGACAAATTCTCTGGACGGATAAGACACAACAAAACTGAGAAGTGCAAAAGCTAAACTCACTTGTAGGAGAGTGCCTAACAATGCATCTAATCTGACAAGCTGTCCCTGTGCTGATGAACGAATCTTTCGAAGGATGAGATGGGCTCCGTAACAAGAAAGCAACTGACCTCCGACAGTTTGGCAACACAAGCATCAGCAAATGGTTTCGCGAGCGCGCGGCTAGCGAGCATGCCATCCAAGTATTCGTCCGCAAGATGTGCTACAAAACCTGCCTGTGCAAGATTGCATGTCGCCATTTGCTGCACTAACCACGAGAAAAATGTGGGCCTGTCGACGAGGCCATCAGCATAGAAGGGTCGGAGCAGTCGGAGGCTATTCAACATTAATCAGCGCGAGAATGGGATTTCGTTTCAAAAACTCACCAATAAGTAAAACGGGAAACCCATCGTTCACGAGATTCCGGATCCGACAACACGCCTTTAAATGACTGTTTGATATTCAATCCCAAACGAGGAGCGCTTGGGAGTGCGATATCAGCGAGTTGTTTCTTGAGGTAACTCGTCACGACATTCGTCCAATCAATACTGTACTGCGTGGGATTGTAGTTTGGCTTGTTCCTCAGACCCACCTGGAATAAAAGAACGATTGTTACGAAGTGTCGAATTAGGTCTCAACGACACACACTGTTTCATTTGCACCAAGGACTCTTAAAAACCAGACAGCACGCGGAATTGCTACGTTGTTGGATTGCAATAAATCGAGGAGGTCGTGGCCCTTTGCTCCGTGCGGTACATTCTTTCCAAACTTGTATAGTGGAACATCTTCGTTCGCGAGATCTGCAAACCAAGCCTGACGTTTTGCATCATTAAGAGTGACACGAGGGGGCATCTTGAAGGTCCATGAGCTATTTATGTAATAAGCAGAATAGCACATAGGACACGACGAAGAAAACTCACGGAATGGCACGGGTACTCTCGGCGCGTCGAGCAATAATATCACCCATGATATTTTCCAATTGCGCAAGTGCAGCGTGATCGAAGACGTGGTCTTGCTCCGCATTCGACTGGGAGCACAAAGCCTCCGAGACACCAGATGTCTCTGACTGAGGAAAAATAAGGCATGTTATCAGAGAATGACCATCATACATACGTGAACATATGTGCTCAGTGCGAACCCATTCTTGATGTTAGTGTAGGACAAAACGTCTTCATCCTGACCAGGAAATGGAGGATGAAAACCAAGATATCCTGGAAAATCAGCCCATGAGCTCGGCTGCGTATCGATAACAGTCGAGCAACTAACCAACGTCAGCTGACTGGTGGGATGGAGGCACCCATGGGGGCGGACGTGAGTTGTAGATAGGCAGCGGATTATCGTGTTTCGTGTTGTTCTTCGTCATGAAGCAGGTAGGGTTATAGCTCAGATATGTCAGAAGAGTTTACTCGGACTCGGAGGTGGCAGGCGTAACATGATACTTGACTCCAACTGTCGTCGTGAGTACTAGGTAACGACTACAACCCTAACCCTGATCGCTAAAAAAATATTGCGGTGGATTATTCACCGACTAGCTGGGTTATTTTTCTCTCCTGTTTCTCCATGTCAATGTCATTTCCTGATCCCACAAACCCATGGCGTTCCAGAAAGCACTAGTTGGCTTAACGAAATCGGAAAGTTCTTTGCTCTCACTGGTAACGAAATCCAGGTCTCGGTGATGTATTCGTCGAAAATCTCTTAATCCCGCGTATTTCGCCTTGGCCCTTGTTCCGCTTGTTCCGGACCCGCAGTCTCCGAGGGTATGCGTGACTTTTCGAGTTTACTAGCAAGGAAAGTAGAGGAAGTCGTATTACCAGGAAGTACTTCGTGCTTTGATGGTAAATCCTCGCATGGTTTGACCTCTTTCTCGCAAGGTTGAGCTGCACTTGGATTTCTAATGTGTCGCTACCAAGAAAAATGATACTTCTGCCAGAAAGGAACGCGTACCATGTAATGTTTACTTATGAATATTGTAGACTTTTTCTATGTCTGCGCTCACCTTCAAGTTTAAGCCACGTACAATAATCACGTGAGGTTTGAAGGTCACCCGTCGGCCCGTGGAGTCAGCGATTCCATGTCATCCTGCATGTTGCACTTTACAATGACTCAGCTAGTTCTGAATGTAGGTCCCATTGGGTATAGCCACGACTGATATTCCTAGGTCATCCGATGGCCGGCTGAATAAATGTGGCACAAAAGGCTGTACTGTGCTGGCGTCATCAGTTGATTATGGATTGCATGCCAGGGCTATATAGCTATCTCGCTTCTGGGCATTTTTTCACCCCTCAAAGCTCATGGCCTCCCAGAAAGCACTCTGGCTTAATAAACCTGGTAAGGACCTCGTCCTTGCTGGTAACGAAATCCCAGAACCTGGTCCTGGTGAAGTCCTCGTCAAAAACTATGCCGTTTCTCTCAATCCCATGGATTGGATTTTCCGCAAGTCTGGCTTTTTCCTGATAAAGAACTTTCCTGTCGTCATTGGTGAGGAAGGTGCTGGTGTCGTCGAAAAGGTCGGAGAGGGTGTCATGAATCTCGCTGTTGGAGACAAAGTGTAACTAATATCACATCCATTCCCCGAATTTCATGTTGACTTGCTTTATAGGTATTACATGACCAGGTCTAGCTTCCAGAGCAAGTACGCAGCTTTCCAAGAACATACGCTAGTATCTGCGGACCTTGCTGGCAAGGTATTTGAATTTTAAATGGTATTCGCCGCCATGCAGTCGTGTCTCACATTGCTCTCGAGATGCCCGACAACATTACCTTCGAAGAGGCTGCTTCTATTTGTATCGGCATCGCCCCGTTCGTAGTTACTACCTATATACCGGAACCTCACGGATTCGGTTTCACTGCCCCATTCGAAGATGAAGGTGGAATCGGTAAATACGCTGGCCAACCAATCCTCATCATGGGTGGCAGTAGTTCTCTCGGCCAATATGGTACGTCTGGAAGCATTCGATTCTACATGTTCATTGAGATGTAAACAAATCTTTAGCCATTCAATTATCCAGACACTCTGGATTCTCCCCAATCATTACCACTGCGTCCTTGCATAATAAAGATTACCTGCAATCCCTTGGTGCGGCCCACGTCCTGGACCGGCGGGTATCCAAGGAGGTGTTGCAAGAACGTGTTGCACGAATCTGTGGTGGCACGCCGTTACTCTATGCCTTTGATCCCATCTCGAGCGAGGATACGCAACGTGCTGCATATGATTGTCTTTCGCCGGGAGGCAGGTTCACGGAGGTATTTCATCGATCTCTGCCCGAACACGACGAGGCGAGCGGCAAGAGGGTGTTGCGTGCGTGGGGATCGTTCGAGGTAAATACCCCAGGCGTGCACGAGTTCGGGCAACGCTTCATGCGCGAGTTGTCGAGGTGGCTTGCCGAGGGTAAGATCAAGGTATGATGGTATTTTCCTGAAGGCAATTTTCGACGCTGACGGTGCCGATTCGTACTGTTTATAGCCAAACATCGTGGAAGTGGTGCCGGGAGGGCTGAACGGCGTTAATTCTGGGCTGGAGAGGCTCGAGCGTAGCGAGGTTAGTGCCCGTAAGCTCATTGTGCGTCCCCAAGAAACGGAATTTTGATGAAATGGACTGCCGTTGAAGATTTCGTCACATACATGGTATTTAATACAGTTCTTGATATTTATTCGCGCTTGATGTATGCATGACCTTGTACTCGTCATTTTTGTCAGCCCGTTTTGCCTGCCGTCGTGGAGTTTAGTCAAGCTCTTGCAGATTTAACACTCACGATGTCTTGGTTTTTTCGATCAAGCATGCGTTCTGCATGGTAGCGACAAGTGGTTCCAAACTGAGGATCCTCGGAGCGACGCGCGACTTATCATAGAAAAGGTAATGGATGCATTGACACAGTCCTGCACGTAACAATCGAAGAGATATGATGCGAACTTTTACCGCGATCAGGAATCACAGTACGAAGTACATATAAGACTTTGCAACTGGAAGGATTCTGGCCGCCTCCGCGGACTCCTTGCCTGTTGTTGCTGACAGTTTCAGAAGTGACTTCAAGCCGTCATTTAATGCCTGTTCGCTCCATCATTAGAAGTAGGATTCAATTCCTCGCTTGTGGGGAAAGGTGTCAACTAGGTGGGAACCAGCAGCCGCAGTCCACCTCGATGTTAGTTGTTCTTGAATCTTCACTTTAAGTTAAAGTTGCCGTGACGTCAGTCTCATTTCATCTCATCTCACGCTCGCCTATTCTTTTGTCCACTTCAGGCTGATTATTTTCTTGTTAGGGTTTCAGGGCGGTCAGTATATAATATATAATAGACAAGGATTCATTCCGACATTGCTAGTTATTCACTTTACCAGCAACACGCAATGGGAAATCTTAACATCGTCTCCAATGCTTTTTGTGTTGCAGGTATTATGATTTGGGATGTTTTCTTAACGCTTGGAAATCTCGTGCGATTTAGCCTTCTGGTTGGAGAGGTGACGCCTATCGGCCATCCCGGCTACGGAGGATACTGGCCGGAATATAGGCCCCCTCGGAAAGGTGACAGCAGGTGTTCGTGCCCGGGACTGAACACCATGGCTAATCATGGTAAGTCTGCGACCATCTCGCATCAAATTTGACCGCATGTTTTCCCGACAGGCATCCTTGCGCGCAGTGGGCGAGGTATCAAATTCACCGATCTCACGTACCAGATTCGTACAACGTACAACTTTGCACCGTCGTTTTGTGCCTTTGTACCACGCTTTGCGGCCCGGATGTTGCTGAAGAACTATAGTGAAGATACGTTCGACTTGGAGGAGCTAGACTTGTACAACGGCATACAACATGACGCTTCGCTCACCCGTAAGTAATGGTCCGATGCACATCAAGAAGTAATCAAGGATTTGTTGTAACCATATTTTCAGGACTCGATATGGCGCTGCAACCTGATCAATCTGTGAAGCATCATGCGTTCATCGAAGAGCTTTTTTCATTTGCCACGGGCAAAGACGCTGACGGAAAACCTCTCTTCACGAAGAAAGATCTGTCTCGTATTTTGGGGAAACGTCGTGCAGAGGCGAGAGCAACGAACAAGCAGTACACCCTAGGCCTCGTTCACAAGCTTTTTGGGAGTTCCAAGTAACGTCATCCGATTGCATTATTGGCTGATTTAGGCTTGACATGCATGGTCTCCATTACGGTCTAGCTCATCCACTATGCTCACCATCTTTGGCGGGCGGGTCGAGGACCTTCGCATTGTTCTTTTGGAGGAGTGCCTCCCCGAGGGTTGGGAGTCACGCATCCGCCAGCCGTACGGACTGACAATGACTCAGTTGAATTGTATTGTCTTTCCGGTGGAGTTTGGGATCCGAGAAGCAGACTGGGTGGTTGATGCAGACCCGCTCGCTGAAAGTCATGCCGGTCAAGCCGTCGCTGTTGCGGATGATGGTGTGTTGTGACTCAGGTACGACATGTTGATCGTCAAGTCGATGATCACATTGCTAATGCTTCGTTCTCAAGACGCTCGTTGGCTTTGCTGATTGTTGGGTAGTACCTGGTTCTTGAGCGATGTTTGATTGTATAGTAGCAATTTCAGGTTTAGAGTGACTCAAATTGTTAACTTAGTTCAAGATATCAATAGCTCATGTGCAATCGGCGGTGGCTGAAAATTGTTACCGATCTCAGCGAGAAAAATGGGCTCATTACCATACCCATAGAGTCAAGCGCCCACTGGCGCCCACGCCGGTCCGGACACTCACAGAAAGGCATATGCAATCAAAATTATTAGTCATGCTTATGTAGAACCTACGATGAGGTTAGGGTTATGTATATACCTATTACCTACGCTCTCACGTTACGCTTGTTCTCTGCAAAAGCGGCACATCTGATTCAAAGTCCCCGCCACTCTCTTTCTCCTTTCTACCACTACTCCACTTTCAGAGTCACTCCAGGCGCCCACTGACGAAGAGGGGTTCTCAAAATGTTGCCGTTATTCGGAGATGAGCGCAGGCGGCGCGAGATCAACTTAGGAGGATCAACGTCTGTGTCATCTCAAGCGGCAATCTTAGACCAAGCACGAGCTCGAAGAATCGAGCGGGAAGCACAACGAAAGCGAGAAGTGAGCGCGATCCGCATACAAGCATGGTGGCGCGGCGCTTGCAAAGTTCGCCGCGTCCAACAACAATTGCGTCGTTTGTTCTTGGAGCAAGTCACCGGCGTTACGGCTCTGCGATGCCTCGTTCTCATTGGGCACGATGAGGAACTTTTGAGTCTGTGGTCTGAAAGAGTGTCTCAGAACGATGGTATGTCCAGTCTCCTGTTACGTGGACACACCCTCACGCACCGTAGCGCTGTTGTTCGGACCTGCGCACGGTCCTGATCGGGATCATTGGATAACTCTTCTGCGTCGCGTTGCCGTTTTGTTGCTACACTCTATATCTAATAGAGCCGGGTAAGTTCTTCAAAGCGTAAGGTGTTGTATGGTTTGATTGTCTTTCAGTGTTCCCTCTGCTGTACCGCGTCTCCAGGTATTGGGCAAACTTCTAGATTCGTCGTTAGCTGCGACGCCTTTCGATTCGCCCGAGAATAACATATCATTGCTCATATCGCAACGTCTCGTGAAGAATGGTGTTTACGAACACCTTGGGCGGGCCATAATGTCGATTGTTTGTTGCATTTATCCCCTCCAACTCTGATAACTCACCCCTCCTCAGGGATCCGAGTCGAAGAACAACCCATCGCTTCCTATTCTAGTGAAGCTACTGTATTTT
>JBBPSN010000458.1:0-17493 GCA_038093615.1 Austroboletus olivaceoglutinosus | reverse complement strand
TCCCAGGCTGTCAGATCTCATCAAGATCTGATGCATAGCCTTGCATAGCCTTGTAGGCATGTGGACACCACTGATGCCAAGCCTGTGCCATGCTTGGTTACTTGGCATTCCCACAGATCTTAGATCTAGAACCAATCTGGGTTGTTCCCATGTTGGCTTGATCAAGGTGGCTGTGAGCTTACCCAAGCCATGGTCAGGTGACTCCAGGCATGTGATCAGTAATCACATGACTCCTTGTCCTAGAACAGGGGCTGATTACATGATTAGGGTAATCTAGGGTAACTTAACTAGCAACTTAGGCTAGTAGTGTAGCAAAGCACAAATAAGTGGAAAGAAATATTCATATCTCCATGAATTTTGGAGATAAAATCACGAAAAAATTAAAGGGGGGAGTCCATCATATGGTCCATCTTTTGACCATGGGAATTGTTGAGATGCTGTGTTCCTGACTCAACATGATTTGATTCATGTGCAGGTCAGTGCCATGGTCAGACATGCACCATTGCCAGCAATGGTAGGGAATTGTCAGAAATTGTTGGAAATTTCCCACAATTGTCGTTTGACAGTTTTCCTGATGTGGGTGTAATGATATAGTTGGACTTACTGGCTCTGTAGGACTCTTGCCACTGCCACTGTCATCAACGTTGGGGTGTTGGGTGCACTGTCGCATGCCCACACCATTGTCATCATTATTGCCATGACAGGTATGCTGTTGTGTTGCACCCAGCTCCTCTTTCCCATCGACAGCATTGTCGAGGTGGTGGGAGGAATGGAATGGTACTGGGACCCAAGGAGAATGAGTGCCTGACACCCGTGGGAATAGGCCTGACATGCACAGCTGGTTTACTTGTCACCCTCAGCACCTGCCACCCTTCCTGGCACCTGCATCTGTCTTGCCCACCCCATTACAGCTGCTGCCTCACCATGAGAAGAAGGACAGCAAGGACAATGATGGTGAGGATGTCCGCCAAAGGTATGTCCGCCCCTACCATCACCCTCAGACTCACATATCACCTGTTTGCCCTTGCACCCATAGCCTCGACGACGATGATGATAATGAGGGTGGGAAACGCATCCCATATCTGCATGTGCCCATGAGTATGGGCTGCCAGCAAACAGCCATGTGCTGTCTGTTAGCATGTCTGTGCACATGCACACTTATCTCACCACCATTCTCTTACCCTCCCCACTTGCCCCCAGTGCCAGCAGATGGACATGCTGCACATGCAGTTTGCTAGCATATCTATCATTCAGGCCCTCAGGCCGGGCCAGGCCTCATTGGGAGCTTTCGAGTGTCAGTAATAGATTACATTGCTACATGTAATGTACAGTATATGTACTATATACTTGGAACACTGAAAAACGCGGCGGGAAACTCACAAAAAAACGCGACCATGAAAAACGCGGTGCAATCATGAAAAATGCGGCGGGATCTCTAAAAAACGCGGCGGGAATACATGTGCAAACGTAATGTCATACTCGACTGCCACGACTTGTTGTGATTGTAGAATATGCGGAACTTCTAGAAGAACATTAAAATTTCATACTGACAGCAAGCGCCAGATGAAGGCGCTCCCGGAGCGGAACAGGAATGTAACCCGGTTCGATTCTATGTGTGGAACTTCGTGATCGTTTATCTTGACGCTGGTGGTGTGCTAGAGTCATCACCCTAAAACCGTGGGTCGGTTGTAAGCGTGCAGGTAATCGAAGGAAAAAAGTGCCTTCCTCGGAGACGCCCAACAGCATCATGCATCACACATGTCTCTGCCATAGCTCGGCTTTCTCCGCTTGCGCCCACATGTGACGCAATTTCCTCCCATTCCGATCGTCCCGTGTTCAAGGTGTCCACACACGTCTCCGACTTGGGCCTCGCTTTCCAACGCACCGTGTGAGTGACAAGCACGCTAGTCGTGCGTCTCTGGCCACAAACTACACGTGTCAGAAGCAAGACTGACCATATCATATATGAGTAGCAGACCAACCTAATTGACTTGGATCCGTTTGGCATACATGAGCAACACATCGGTCCGTGCCGCTAGGCTAGGTCCTGGAGACCTCGACGAGGTCGTGACCGAGATCAAAGCACTCACCAACCAGGTCGCCGCAGTCACTTCTCGCTTCTCAAGCATACGCCGAATGCTTTCCAGGGCTCCGCTGGATCCAGAGGACAAGTTTTCGCAGTACCACAAGGTGTTGTATTGACCTCTGCCTACGTTGAACTTGCGTTGATCAAGGTCTCAGCAATATATCGAACTCGTATGGAAATCAAGACAGATTGCTGGTGAAGCTCATGTCGCCGCTTCTGGTGCGTGTTCATTCGTCGTCAAAACTTAGCCTAAAACTTCCCTCCAGACTTTTGCGGCGACATTTTTGATATGATTCTGGACAATACAATACCAGACTCTGATAAGAGAATTGAGTTGGAAGGTGTCATGGAGGTCAGTCTCGTCCCATACCCCTCGAACAATTAAGTCGTTGGAATACTCATATCGCTCGTCTTTCGGGTATAGAACTGGAAAAGTACAGGCGCTAGCAGTTCTCAGCTGTTTCAGGACTTTGAGGACCTTTGCCGCACTCTAGACAGCTTCAGTGTTGCTCTCGGACAGTGTCAAGACATTACGCGTCACAGGGAGGCCGCCTTGGAGGCCGATATTGATGGCGTTACAGACAGGCTGTCCAAGCTATCCACCAGTAAGCATTGGTCAGTTGGAAATTTCATTTCCATCTTCGTTTTCATGAACCTCCCTCCTGCAGTCAGTCAAGAGAGAGCATCATTTCTGCATCTCGGCTGGGAGCACTTTTCAGGAATATCTGCAGGCAGCTCTCGGTAAGTACATATTGATGCTTTGAATGCAAACTGTCAAATCGTTCTCTGAAGGAAAACGGATTATTTGGAATGATGTAAGCTTGTCAGCTCCCGGAACATCTTGCACAGAAATGTTTACTCTGCTTGAAAGGTTCATGACCATCAGTACAGTTATGTCTCTGGCATATACTGCCGCGTGCACATTATTCGGCCTCTCTATGGTGTTGGTCAAGAGCTCCATATCATTGTCACCACGAATGGCAATAGAAGCGATCGTGCGTTCTCATCCTACTTCCGTGGATGACTAATCTCATTAGAATGTAGTCAAAAACCATCAGCGATGGTTTTGCAGAGCTGCTGCGATTGGAAAGCATGTTGACAGTGGAAGATCGATCTGGAAGTCAGTATTTTTGCTGTTGTTGGGCATCTTACCTATGCAGATTTATAGATTCTGAAAGAGAAGAGCTTGAAGCAACATTGACTGCACGGCGGGCAGCCCTAGATGAGGTTTTCAGGACAGTGAACCTGTCTTCGGAGGCACTGGAAGAAACGAGTGTTTTGAAAAGCGATGTCGTATCGCTCTCCAGTCAATTGTCAAGCCTCTGCGACATCTTCAACATAGTACGTCCTTATCAGATTGTACCCGACATGTCGTTGACGCGTTGAATTAGCTTACGCATGAATGCTTCGCGTTACTGGGCATTACCGATTCTGGCACTTCTATCACAAGTCATGTCAGTTTTGTCGTACCTCTTTCTCTTTCAAGGAAATAAGCGTGACGTGGCTTTATGCAGGGCACTGAGCTCCGTGCGGTCCGTGACAAGCTTTTGCCAATCGATCAAGCTCTGGACGCTTATGCGAAGGCTAAGGATGCTTGAGGTCGGAGAATATTTTCAATTTTGTTGTTCTGTTGACTTTTCGCTGTCTGCTATTATATCTTGTTTCGGTATGCCCTGTATTGCCATTACTGTAAGCATTCTTGTCCGTCCCGTGTCACGATTCGTACGAGCCCTCTGAGAGTACGTACGGTGGTTTGGTCGTTGTCAATCGACGCCGGACTGAATTAGGGTCATACATTGGACTCCTGATCAACCATCACCATTTTCTCGGAGATGGCAAGGGCGTGCGAAGAACAGAACAAAGGTTGGCTGTACATTGCAACAATTGTACGCCCCAACTAGAAAACTATCGTACAGGCATCATGTATCAAAGAGCGTGGCAAATCTTGAGAGTCGACAAGCTTATTTGTAGACGGCGAAACTGGGCTGCGTGTGGACCCGAGTCTCGTATTGGTAGAGCGCATCGCAGAGTGCCGAGTAGATCTGTTCAATGGTTTCAAGCCGCTTCTTGAACAGCTATTTCATTGCTTAGAGACAATCATCTCAGGAGAGCTTCTGTTTACTCACGAATTTCGTCTTGGCTGTGGTCGCCATCTCCATGCTTTTCTCGATCTCGACGAGATCGGCACGAATCTGGTCACCGGAGTGGTTAGCCCGTCATGACTCGGATTTCGACGGATCAACTGACAAAAGACCAGATTTGCGAGAACACTCCCAATTTTTCGCGAATCAATACCATGTCTGACTGCAATGGGTCAAGGATGGTGTGGACCTTTTGCATTCCTGAAAGTGCAACTTGAAGTCTCTCCAGGTCATCCTTTTTTTTCTCCAGAGACGCCAGCTGGGCTGGGAAAGAGGAAAGGCATCAGCAGCAGAATTCAGCAGGCGAAATCAGCAGATTCTCACCTTTCCTAACTTGCATCTGTTGCACGACGTTCTTTCCCTTCTTCAGTGAGTAGAAGGCTGCACCCTGTTCTCTGGTAGATTAGTCCTGGGGTTGCAAGGTTCGGAAGAGTGATTACGCACGGCGGCTCCGATCCACAATAATGGACAGAGTATACCAATGGCGAGGGCACCTGCTGCAACACCGCCGAGCGCAAGTGATGATGCAGCACCAATAAACATCTGAGAGCATGAAAACGGCCGTTCGAAAGGACACGTGTACTCTATAGCGATACACTCACCTGTTTGGTGAGCCTAAACAACACGTTAATTAGCAACTCGAAAACAATGACATCGCAACAAAACCAGACTTTTTGATCGCTTCATTAGTTGTCTCGATATCACCAAGTAGCTGGTCGATCTGCTGCTGAATCTGTTGGCGCTTCTGTAACCATGCCGTCACTCTCTCTTGGAATTCTGTAACATTGGTCTGCAAGTCAAGGAATCCCTGCGACAGGTTCTGGGAGTTTTTGATGTCGTCTGCGAGTTGCTGTGCAAGGAAAAGATTAGAGCAATCCTCGGGGTAATTCACCGGTTGGAGATCGGCTGACCTCACGATAGCCTTGAATTTCTTCTCTCTTGTCCTGAAGGCTAATGCTGTCGTCCTTGAGGAGGCCGATGAAGTCCTTTGCAAAGTCTGTGGCAGTGTCAGCTTGACTCAAAGTTTTAGGGAAACCCTTCAACCTTTGGCAGTAGTGCGAGCGTGACCAGCGACGACACGAGACGTCCAGAGAAGATCTATATACGTCTGCGACTCGTCGTTATTAAAATATAATGTTAACATAGTGTGTGAGACTACCTTGCGATACTGATCCCATTCTCCCTGGAATTGCAGAATGCTTTCTCGCTGGTCTGGCGTGGACGCCACTGCAAGGGCATTGGCGAGTCCACGGACGACGTTGGTGAAACACACTTCAATGGAGAACGCCGAATCACCAAGCTCGTCAATGGCTTTCCGGAGGGCACTCTTGCCTGCAGGAGATGACACTGCATTCATGATGACATCCATGACCTTCTGGTCTGGCGCGACGGCCAAATTTTGGTCAGGTTTGGGTTCGTACTTGGGCAGATCTTCCTGTGGACCCACTGGACCGGGGTACGTAGGTGGTGGTGCGTCCGCACCAGCCTTGGCTTGATTGAGGAAACTCGAGATGATATCGTCATCGGGAGCTAGGTCGTAAGACATATTGGTGCAGGAGGGCAATGTGGAAGGGAAAGTGCGTAGAATTCACTTGCGTTGGTGACTCTGGATAGGAATAAGTCGCGCTTTATGTCTCCACCGCCTGGCAGCATGCAAGGTATCCCCCATTGGTATTGACGATGCAACATGCTCGGCATGAATCTAGCCGGAGCGGCGGGCGGAGTCATCACAACCATGGAATCCTGTCAAGCTTGGAGAATCAGACACAAAGATCTGGGGTGATGGAGCAATAGCGTCCGAGTCGGCGTCCAAATTACCTCATGAGCGCGGTGCGATTCGGAGACAGCTTTGAGATGTGACCGATGTGGTACTGGTTCATCATTCCATCAAACTGAATACATTTGTATAGTTGGGGAAGTGAACTGGATCTATTATGATATCAGCACCAATTGAATACTACTGCCGTTTATACGTACCAAGAAATATATGATCGAACGGCGCTTAAGCAGCCACACCCGTCGAACTTCCGAAGTCCAGAATCACGGTCACCAACACTTGCTACAAAACCCTGCGCCCCATTGCAAAATGATCGAAACCCAGAATTGTCTCCTTTTAACAGAGCGCGCACGGCTTGCGCCGCAGTTTTGGCCGATCAGTGTGCAAAGCTGACGTAAAGTACTTTCTATGTGCGACAGTAGACGCCTAAGTTTTCCCCAACTCAACTTTGACGTTTCGGATATTTACGTGCTTTTATCCCCTCTTGGCCATACAGCTCTTTCGCTTCTTGATGGCGTTGCATCCACTGCCCTGGGGGTAGTGATTACGAAGGCCGTTAATTCGGTTGCAGGGCATGTGCCGCGCTGCGAGTGGATGGGATTTGCTTGTTCAAAATCCAGTGGCTGCCACCAAATTATAAGTCCTGGTCCAGGATCGCGCTTGAGATGGATCGAGCGCTCTTGGCCATACTCTTTTTTTTATACCTCCCCTCAGCTGACATCGAGAACCGTCACTGTCTAAACATGAAGAAAGCAACTGCCAAGCTTCGCTCATTGACCCCAGGAATGGGCATGAGCAAGCTCAAGGATGCTCCAGTCCTAGAAAACGTGCGCAAACTCGCTCCGGAGTTAGAGAACCTGCGCAATGTTTCACTCGAGAAAGTGGGTAACCTTCAACCGCGCCTCGAAAGCTTGAAGGGCTTGTCTTGGGACCTGGGAGAAATGTCCGCCCTCGTCCCGTTCTGGGGAAACGATCCAGAAAGTGCGACGACTACAGTCCCAGTTCTGGATTCTTCCGAAGAAAAAAAGAACCACGGAAAGATTCAGGAAATTCTCAGCTCTCCGAAATCACAGTCGTCGCTGCAAGAGTCGATCAAGGAGTTGAAGAATGCTACACAAGCTGTTGACCAATCGTTTCAAAAAGTGGCGCAAGGGCTCTCCGAAGCTCAGAAGATAGTCCAATCCTCTGATCAAATCAATGAACTTGCACGGTTCTCACAGCTTTGGGCTCGGCACCATAAGGTTAATCCTGTTAGACCTGTTCTTCACCTACTAGGTCCTTGACCACTGCATGCAGACTTACAGCGGCTTGATTTGCGATTCACGTTCGGTGGCAGGATGTGCTCGCGTAAACGCGACCAGTAAGTGAATTGTAACTTTTAAGCGTCCAGCGTGGTTAGCTCTCGCCTGCGCATGACTTGCCTAGATTTCATCAAGGACGTGCTTCCCATGGTCGATGATGACAGTGTTGGTCTTCCGGTCAAGAAACAGAAGATCAAAGATTTCCAGTCTGTCTGCATCACGATCGCGTTTCAGTTCACTTTCGTATGGCTGATTCCGTGCTTCGTCTAGTTGTTGAAGGCCGAGATGGAAAAATCGAAGGACCTGGCTCAAGGGTTCATAAATCTTCACGAGGATGTCGCTGCCTTTCAAGAAGACATCATGAATTGGATGAAACAAGGTGAAAAAATTCACAACGATGCCCTCAAATTGGCCGAGGATATCAAGAAAACAAAGGAAGGGATTCAAAGGTGCGTCATATACCTGACTTGTAGTCCGAGAATGACAATGATGGGGGGTGCATCAGGCTGACTCGCAAGGTATACCCTCTAGAAGAGTCCTACTCGTACGAACTGAAGCTTATTCATCAAGGCATTCATGAACACTGCATCCTCCCTTGGTCTTGGAGCTCTCGCCGCGGGGGCTGTTGCCATTGGCATCTTGTGTCCCATGCTTTGGATAGGGGCTGCTGTGCGTAAACTATCTCTTCCTCCACCTCATCGAATTTGACGTGTAGCGATGGTCAGTTTGCGGGGATGCAGGCCGTGAAGGAGGGCAAAATGGTACTGGATCGGTGGTGCCAGAGGAAAAGTGAGTGTTGGGGTCGAGTGACAGCCTTGATTTGATCTGAATATCGAGACGCATGCACAGACCAGGAAGACGAGGTTCAGCGGAAGAGCCGTCAACTTGACGATAAACTTAAATCACTCGATAGCTTCAAGCAGATCCAGATCATTCTTGAACCTGCGCTAACGGACTTGTGTCTCGTGCAGGACAAACTGAGCGTTTTTGCGCACATGTGGACCTTTGTAAGCACCTAACCTACAGGTTTCTCTTGCCTCAAAGTTTGCTGTAGATTCGAGCGGATGCGACCGCCATTGAGAAGGCTTTAGACCTCTCTACGAACAGCGTCACCAAGATGGTGAGCATGTATTCTGCTAAGAGCTTCGCACACATTAATCCGTGAACATACAGCTTTTCAAAGCACGTGTAAAGACGGCGTCAGCTACTTATACGCTACTAAATAAAGCGCTAGAAGAATACGAAACCGTCATGTAAATTCGTGTATCCTTTCCGCCGAATGTTGTCCGCTACAGATGAATAAATCAGACTGGTGCAAGAGGGATGGCGGATGTCGATGAGGATTCACCCTATGGGAACTTTAGGGGCTTGATATCAATCGTGATCGATCGTGGGCTCATTGCAACGTTGCGAACCGCTACTCGGTATCATGAATGAGGTGACCTGGGTCATTTTCATTTCCCCCTGAGTGGAGATCTCCGAAATAAACATTAAGCGCTTGCCTACGGTCTGGTAACATGCCACTTCAGTGGTAAAGCTCTGCTAATACCGCCGGACGTTCTATGATGCTGTCTTGTGGTGTACTCGTGGAGGTGGAGCATCATGATCCGGGGACCGGGATCATTGGAGCATTATGCCGATCAGCCTCTTGGGCGCTTGAAGCCCTGGGACCCAGACTTGGTCTGAAAGGTGCCATAGGGTACTCATGCCGTGACATTACGCGTGTTGTCATTCACGCTGGAGTCCTCCAGGCTTCTCCGCTTGACGTATTAACTTGCCTGTGCTCCGTAGTGCTCGTATTTCAGGGGCCGGGCACGGGGTCGGGGTTACAGCAGCTCGACAATATATTAAGTAGTTTAGGCTGACTCAACTGTAGGAAAGCTTACTAGTACCCTCGTTCAGAAACTCAGGTCCTCACTGCAGCGGAAAGTGCTAGAAGCGATGTCTTGCGCAATGGACTTCACTCAAGCGACAGCCCGTCAGTTGCTCCATATTCTTGTATACTTCCCTCGAACGTCGTATTTATCTACCCCCCAGAGACGGGTAGTGGATCCTCGGGTGGGCGTGGCGGCGACGTTGGTTCCCACAATGCGAGCGTAATACTTAGTAAGCATTTTCTTGTCTTCCCGTTCAATAGTATGTCAACATTACTTACTTACTTAATGTACATCAGATATCTTTCAACCGGTTTCAGACCTCGGTAAGAAAGCGGTCAAAAGATACACGGACGTTTATCTCATGACAGCTACTCAGTCCAATATTTTACCGGTGGAGTTTTGGGACCGGGGACTCAACATAACGCCGGGAACACCATTGAGTCGCAAAATACCGGCGATAGCTCAAATAAATCAGTGAACGTGGCCAAAAGCTGTATTTCCTCTGCGTCTTACACGCTTGGTAGTCTTACTCACAACTTGAAAATTACCTCTAGATTCCATTCACGACAGCCTCTTATCATCGGAGGTGCGGGAGAGCTTAATCTCACCATCTCCTAAGCCACTGGAGGGCGCATCCAATAAGACCGGGATAGAAGCTGGACAGTCGCCTGCAGTTCAAAACGGCTCTTTTAGAACCAAAGCAGGCTCTCAATTGTCAGAAGGTCTTGTATCATCATCACTTTCCAACATACTTGGAAGTATCAGTGATGGGGATACCGCTAGAGAGGTTCCGGTTATTGGCCAGGGAAAGAATGGCGGCTCTCCAGCGTTGCCACCTGGGGTCGTGCCGCCGAAATCTATCGCTTTGGATCAAACGATGTCAAAACAAATGATTGGTCCTTGCGAGGTGCGTAGCATATTCTTTACAGGTGCATATGCGTACTCCTCGCCGAATCATAGACGTTGAAACCGGAGAAACTTAGCCCGGCCAACGAAGCTATTGTTCAACAATACCTGAGATCTCCCGATGCTCTTAGTGCCATAGAGGGCACAGTCCGAGAGCTCAAAAATCGGATCTCCGCTGTTGACGTCGGCTTCAAAATTGTTAAACAGGCATTGGGGACATTTGAGACGAGCCGCCACATCCAAAGCGATGACATTGATGCCCTCCTCACCGCGTGGACTCGATACCATCAGGTAAATCCGCTGCATCGGCATGTGCTTTTGTGCCATCGATGATTGGTCTAGATGTATACACAGTCCGTATGGGATTCACGTACGCACGCGGGGCATATCAGGGCGATGATAAACGGTTTGTGGATGGTCCAATCCATATTTTACTCCGATTTCAAGTGTTTTATCTGCAGATTTCATCCGCAGCTTCGCTCCCAATCTTGCAGATGTCAACGTACCCAGAGAAGACAAGAAGATCGAAATGGTGGAGTATCTGAAGGTTTGCCGTTCAAATTCATCTGGCCATGGGGATGATCTCCGACTGTTCTGTCCACCAGTTGCTAATGAAGGACCCGTCCTCATACTTGGTCGTTTCTAAAGCTTTCTTCTTTGTCCTTGACAAGGTCTCTACTTTCCGAGATGTCATCGACAAGTGCATGAGGAAAGCCCAAGTCAAAGGAGTGGACGGGGAGGTCACCGATCTACTTTTGGACATGAAAGTTTCAAAAGAAGCGTTGAAGAGGTAAGGTCACAGTACCAATGTCGATTAGCCTGAAAAACCACCCCACCAATGCCCTGACGTCAGGACGACGCACGAGGTATGTATCACGTACTCTACTCGTAGATTCTTTTCTGATTTCAGGAACGATCTCAATCAAGATGATTATTTGTACCGGTCAAACGACTGGCTACACAGAGCCTGCCGGCTTCCTCGCGTTGGGGTTACTGTGTCCGGTACTTTGGATCGAAGCAGCTGTAGGTAGCATTCGAATCATGCCATGCTTCATTTATGTTGAACTTGAACATATACAGGTCTCGGACGGATCTCACGCGTTGGGCAAAGATGTCCGCGATAAACTACAGGAAAGAAACAGTAAGCATGCCGCATCTCTTTCCCCGAAAACCTCGTCGGTGCCAAAGCTTCGTTTTCAGAGCTCCAGAAACGGCTCGAGAGGGACGAACGGGAGATACAGATGAAAGTGTCGACTTTACATGGCCTCCGAAAAATATTGCCCCTTCTAGAATCACTAAGGGCAGATCTGGACTCTGTCTGCGAACAAATTGTCTTTTTCTCCTATTTGCGTGGCTTCGTGAGTCTTTGTGGATCTGTCTCTTTGATCTAAAACTCTGACACTCGGCTCGGGGACAAGTTGTACATCGACATTACCAATTCGTTGCAGAAGTTCAATACAACGATTGACAAGAACAATACAGTTTGTGATTTCATTCGTCTTTGGTATGGTAACTGACCGACCTGCCACTCCACTATGAGCAGATTCTTATCAGTGATGTCAAGGCCATGATAGCTGTTTACCCATTGCTCAGTGTTATTCTGTACAACTACGAAACCACTGGAAAGTAGTAGGATGGAGGGTCCATATCGTACACCAACAGTACAAATGTCTCAGTTTCTCTCTCTCATCGATTGCGCTTCCTGTAATACGATAGATCTACGACACACATAGCATGTGATATTTATTACTACGGTCCGCTCCCCACAGGACAATGACGCCCAACGAGACTTGTAAGGCGAACTGAATAAGAAGAGAACGGTTGCTGCAACCTCCACCTTTTTCTGTGCACCCCAGCACGCTCCTCCAACCTATTGGTGGTTTTCTGTGTCTGCTCTTTCGTGTGCGACACTCTCGTTTTAGTTACGGGCTGAAGGCCTGGGCTCGGATCGACCTGTGCGTATGATCTTTTTGATGACTCAAAGTACTCAACAGTGTACGTCGTCACGGCCGTACACTTGCCACTGATCCTGATGCGTTGTAGCCATTATTTCTGAAAACGGCTAATATCACGCGGTCAGTAGCGCTCTCTCTTCAACGATCACTATCGTTATCGCGATCCCTAATGTCCAAGTTCGATTTCAGCCGAGCAAAACTTGGTGCGTCACTGCGTACAATTGAGCGACGACGTCACGATATTCACTAAAGGCTCTGGCAACCTTCAGCCACTGGTTCTGCTGGTGGAGGTAGTATTGCTTCCTGCAACGTTGGTCAGATGAACATGAATTTCAGCGATTCAGAAATCAGTATGTACTTGTATGGATTGCTTTAGCCGTGTCCTCCTCATTCTCCTGCTTGTCGAAGAGACCGGAGGGGGTGGAACCGCTTCTTTGAAGGCCTTTGGTGGTCGTGGCGGAAGCATTGCTTCTAACAACTGCGGCACTCAGAAGCTCAACTTTCACAAAGCTAATATCGGTGGGCTTCAACTGCATAAGAACGATTCGTCAGATCTTACATCTTGAACAAAGCTACAGGAAAGGGTGGCTCAGCGATGGGTGCATCTTCCGGCGGTCGCGCTGGCGACGCATTCTCCTCGAACAAAGGAGACGTCGAGTATGTCATCGTCGAGGCCGAGCTTGGCATGTTTTTTCCAGTTTTGTCATCAGGTCGACCTCGCTTCTTATCATGCAACAGAGACTGGCGATGGTAACAACGCTGTGCCAACTGCCCACGGTACCGATGCTGCTGATATCGCCTCTGAGAACACGTTCGATGCCTGAGATGATCACCTGGACAGTACATAGCATGCGTGTGCATGGACAACGTGAATTCCAAAGGATCAACTAAACACTACGGTTGTCGTTCTGTACAGTCTGCGTCGTTGACTAGACGTCCCCCGGTGAACTTGATGGCGGAGAAATACTCGTCGTATAGGCCCCCGAACATATCCTATGCGGCGTGGGTGAGAATGACACATAGTCCGCATCTTCGTTCTGAATTACTCACCCTCCACCGGGTTCCTGCACAAGCATATGCATCATCTAGTACAATCAGGGCGGCGATTTTCATTTCAAACAGACGATCGCGACTCACCTAACACGGCTGGTTCAGCAGAATCTACGTGGTCCAAGAACCACTGGTAGCGACTGAGCAGGTCGTTCCTGGACAGAAACATCTATCAAGCATCGAAACACTTGGAAGCAGGAGTGTATACCTGTAATTTGCGGACAACTGATGTGTATGCCAAACGAGATCTATCTCCTTGGTCGGTCCTAATGAACAATCCGACTCCATGACGAGCTGGAGGTAGCATTCGTAACGTTCGATGCACTCCTTCATTATTGTGATTGCCTCGATCGGGAACAAGGGACTAGTCCAACCGGCGTGACACATGACGGACGCAAAACGAGTCTGTCGCAACGCCTGGAAGACAATCAATATGTACTACTTGATCCAAGAAATCCTCGGTCAACGTACCGCTTCCCCGACGTCCATGGAGAAGCCGCTTGGGTGTCCATAGCAGCTCGTGGTGTCGGGGCTGGCCGCAGATATCAGCATAAAGGGTGTTCGTGAGCGGACGTCGTGGATACCTAATGGAATCTATTGCGCTGTGCAAGTCCCTAAGCGACTTGGCGCTCGATTCAAGAGGTAGGCCAGCAAGGTGATCGTAGTTGATTGCAAACGCGATATGTGAAGTGATCTGTGCAGACATGACAGCGTCCGGCATTCCGTCCTTCTTTAAGATCGACCTGCTTTACGACCGTTCAGGATATTATGTATGGCCAAATGAAACCAGGCAGAATGCTCACGCGACTCCGACGCCATCCCCGGTCACTCCGCGACCAACATCTTGTAAGAAAAGACTTATGGCCAACGTCTCATCAGTGATGGCTACGCCACACGTAGTACACTTGGTGTGAAGCCGAACGCCGTCATCGAACGCGCTCAGCCAAGCAACGGTGAACGGTTCTCGACATCCAGGACAATCTATAGTGAACATATCGGAAGGTGTCGATTCCAGAGGTGGAGCGAACGTCTCTCCAGTGGTTTCCTCCCAGAAAGCAACCTGATCGGGTTTCCCGACATACTCCATCGAACTAGAAATGAGATTTGCCTTCAAGTGATGTCAACAGTGACGGTTGGTTACGACACAATGAAGGGAAAGGTACTTACCACCTGCTCCAACGGAAAGCCCTGTAACATGGATAATTCAGGATGCAAACGAAGGGTGTCCTCGTAGAAACTGCGCGGGTGTAACATATACGAATGCAATACCCAGAGCACATCGAAGGGAGGTATCTCTGGGTTCTTGAGACCCGCTGATACACCACGAGAGTGGTATGCTGGACGAAGGATGTGGGTTATCCACAACTTGAATCGATGAGCTGAACGGCGAAGGAAGAGTAATCCATGAGTGGTACAGGAAAGGCGAACATCATTATTGAAATAGATGTGTTTCGACGAGAGCTTGAAGAGAAAGGATCTGACAGCCCCGAGGAAGCGAAGATGAGCAGCGAGAGAGGACGACGACACCATCGGCTTCATAGGTACGGAACGCAGCGATCTCCACCGAGAGTCCCAGAGTGGTGACGCCAGTGGGTACGATCCAATACGTACTCGAGAATTCCGGAGCCCAGAACCGGATAGTTCCCAGTGGCAGCACTCCTTGAACACGGGACGATCGGAATGGAGGAAATTGCGTCACATGTGGGCGCAAGCGGAGAAAGCCGAGCTATGGCAGAGGCATGTGTGATGCATGATGCTGTTGGGCGTCTCCGAGGAAGGCACTTTTTTCCTTCGATTACCTGCACGCTTACAACCGACCCACGGTTTTAGGGTGATGACTCTAGCACACATACCAGCGTCAAGATAAACGATCACGAAGTTCCACACATAGGAATCGAACCGGGTTACATTCCTGTTCCGCTCCGGGAGCGCCTTCATCTGGCGCTTGCTGTCAGTATGAAATTTTAATGTTCTTCTAGAAGCTCCGCATGTTCTACAATTACAACAAGTCGTGGCAGTCGAGGCGCCCGTTGCTAACTCGGTATGTGGCGTGCCTTCATGGCTAAACGTTGGAACCAGTGACCACTCTCCTCTGGGGAATCTCTGACAGCGTCTTCGAGAGCTGGTCCTCGGACGCCAAGTTCAAGAGAGCCTCGCGACCTGGACCCCGCCGACGTCATCCCGAAGAAAGCCGACCCGGTTCTCTGGCATCCAACTGTCGCCAATGTTTTCGCAACTGCATCAACCTGGTGACCACTTCATCAGGATTTGGATCTCGCCGATCCCCGTCCGTGCTCCACCTTCGAGTCGAACGGCTACGGCGACACCGTCCTGTCCTGTATTCAATCATCGTGACAGGATTCATTCTAGCCACCACCCTTTTTTTATGCCCGTACGATTGGCGACGCCTCAGATGACCAGTTAGACGCACGTAGGGGACAGCTTCCATTTATTCGTGTCCACGAGGCCATCTTACCTGTGCTCTGGATAGGATTAAGCAGGTTCTCTAGTAACCGAATGTCACCACTGTTCTCACAACTGCGACCACTTCGTCAGGCTTTGGATCTCGCCGATCCCCGTCAACGCTCCACCTCCGAGTTAAACGGCCATGGCGACCATCCTATCCTGTATTTATTGTGACCGGATTCATTCTAGCCACCACCCTTTTTTGATGCCCGTACGGTTGGCGACGCCCCAGGCCCGGCTCGATGGTGACCAGTTAGACGCACGTAGGGTACGCGGCGTGCCGTCATGGCTAGTCGGAACAAACTGAATTCAACGACGGGGAACGGAGAGTTGTGTTCTCCTCTTCAGTTAACAGCTTCCACTTATTCGTCTCCACGAGGCCAGCTCACCTGTGCTCTGGAAGGATTAAATAGTGAGTGCTGTGGACTCAACTGTATAGTGACGATCCCCATTCTCAATATCTCAACTGACACACAATGTCGATGTACAACTTTTCTGGCGCGAAGCTGAGTATGTTCCACCTGCATCGTTCAGTGTACCGACGTCTGACAGTGTCCGTAGAAACCGGTTCTGGCGGCACTGGCTCTTTGATTGGAAAGGGGGGCTCTGGTGGTAGTATTGGCAGCGGAAACAATGGCAAGATGCAGATGGATTTATCTGCATCGAAAATTAGTGGGGATATTACCTGCTCCTTGCCATTATATGTACTCATTGCTCACGACCTTCATAGCCACCGGGGACGGCGGTTTTGGTACTCTTGCCTCCATGGGCGGCAGCGGCGGCAACGTGGGCTCAAACAACGAGGGTGAACAAAAGTATTCTTTCCAGAAAGCCAATCTTAGTGAGTGATGGCCCCCCGTTGATAGCTGTATCTCTTGTATACTCAAGCCATAATCTTTTTAGCCACAGGCAGTGGGGGTTGGGCCTTTGGGGCTTCGAAGGGAGGCAGCGGTGGTGACATTGGCTCTTCAAACACTGGCCAAGGTGGAATGAACTTTACAGGGGCAGAAGCGGGTACGTAGGCTGTGACACCGGCTGGTTTGTTCATCTCATCATTGCCTCTAGAAACCGGCAAGGGTGGCAATTCGTTGTGCTT
This sequence comes from Austroboletus olivaceoglutinosus, assembly GCA_038093615.1. Taxonomy (NCBI): domain Eukaryota; kingdom Fungi; phylum Basidiomycota; class Agaricomycetes; order Boletales; family Boletaceae; genus Austroboletus; species Austroboletus olivaceoglutinosus. Next base: position 838 of record JBBPSN010000458.1, on the reverse strand, counting down.
TGGTTGGGGCGGAGACGGTGGAGGGATTGGCTCCGGCAACAAGTTCGGCTGAACGCACAGCAAACTTAACGCCTCTGGATATAGATACGTTGTGCCAGAGTGCTTTCATTATGATACTGAGGATGTACGAGTCGATCAGCGTTGTGCAATATATTCCGATTTTAGTGTCAATATTTTTGAGACAACTTGTAAAGTCTGAAGTAGGCGAGGGAGGTAGTCGAGCTATTTCATGCATCCCATTCGTCGGCCGTGTGCGATTGATGAGCATGCAGGCACAAGCCGATTACACCCGAATGACTAGGGAAGGGAACACTGAAAATACGAGACATCTTGTGAACTAATCGTATCATATCGACACGAGTACGATCCTCCCCGTCCATCTCCCCCCGGAAAACGAGATTAACTGAAAATTGGCGATGATGTCGGTGGCCCTGACTGGTGGGTGGTACCAGTACTCGGATGGGCTGGAGCCGTAGTACTGATCAGACACCACACTAAGGAGGTAGAAAAAGCGAAATTGACTGCATTCATAAAATATTCACGATGGCTTTCTCCCCTGATGCGACCCACATATGGACTGGCGGTGAGGACGGGACTGTTCGACGATGGCAAGCAAGAGATGGTAGCCAGGTGGGAAAGATCCTGAATGCGGGCGGACAAGTCCTGTGCATTGCCGTGCCCGTATCGGACAACGGCGAGTGGGTCGTCGCTGGGACGTCAAACGGGGAGGTGACCATCTGGGACGGGCAAACACACAAGAACGTGGCGACGATGAAGCACAACGGTCCGGTGAGGGCAATCGATATTTCACCAGATTTGATTAAGGTCGCGACAGCAT
>JBBPSN010000454.1:0-17550 GCA_038093615.1 Austroboletus olivaceoglutinosus | reverse complement strand
AATAACATGTAACAAAAGATTTGCATAAGTGTAAATTTCCAATATTAATAATATAATAAAATTAAATGTTTTCCTATGTAATTCCCAGGGCATCAGATAGTGTATTTGTATTTATCACCAAAGTAAAAATTAGATAATATAAATTATTGGAAATCCCATATTATTATGTGGAACTTCCATATACAGTTTGGAAAATAATGAATTTCCAATTTGATAAATTAGATTAAAAAAACTAGCATATAGAATAAATAGCATATTTAACAAAATTAATTTTATTATATTTTTAATATTGGGAATTTATACTTATGCAAATTTTTTGTTACATGTTATTGTATACTGAAAATCTGGCCAAATCTATTTTGGTTCTTTAGACCCTCTAGCTTTGATATGCATTTTTTCTAGGAATGCCAAACTCAACTCAATCCTCTATTATATATATTTCTATTCCATTGTACTTATATTTCCTGTCATGTCTATTTATACTAGTTTTGCTAGTTAGATTCCTCTATATTCATGCCCACTTAGGAGCATAGCTCCAGTTATGCTTTTTGCTGGCACTACTTTAATACTCAGTCCTCCTATTTCATTTTATGATATCTTAGTAATAAACCTGTGTACTTCATATATAAACCCTTGTATTTATTCCTTAGTTGAATATTGAATTAGTCTCCTGTCTTCTACTCCACTTGCATCTTAATGGCTCTCCTTTGACCCTCCATCTTTGATCATCCAAAATATTAGATATCAGACTCATTCAAGAGTGTATCACATATGATAAAGCCAAAGTTCCCCTAACCAAGTCATCTCTAGCATTTCAGATTGGATACCAAACTCATTTAAGGGTATACTACATATGGTGAAGCCAAAGTCCCCTTAACCAAGTCACCTCCAGCATTTCAGAGTTTGACCTTGGAGCAGTACTCACATGATCTTAATACATATTACATACATAGACATTTAATATAATGAAAATTTCCCTCTTAAAATATATCATAGAACAAATAAAACAAGATGACAAACTGTTATCCATTATCCTATGATAAAATATTAAAACCCAGATTGTTAGTTATCATATAGTAACATGTTATATAAGCTGATAAAAAATAATAAAATTTAGCAAACCTTATTATGTATTACATAGACTAACAAATCAATTAGGTGTGTTAAAATAAAATAGGACTTCTAATAGAATATTATTGACCTTTTGCAAGATATTATAGGTCTCCTATATAATATATAGAAGATCCAATGTAATATAGTGGAACTCCCAAAAAATAAAATAGAAGTTCTAACAGGATTATAAAATCTGAATAGGATAGAGTAAGAGATATTTTGAATAGCTTTTTGCCAAATATAATATAATTGCAAAAAAGATTTTTTTCAAAGTTCCAATTGATATTGTATTGATTTATTTTCTAATGTTAACAAAAGATCAAGATTTGAGTTGTTTTTGTATTTAATAAAAATCACTTATTTATCTCCTCCAAAGACTTTATAATAGTATTTTTTTTATTTTTTTATCTAACTTTGCATGCTTATTTTTTCTCTTTTTAGTCTTGCTTCTCTTTCCAGACAATAATGCAACTCTAGCATGGCTTTTATGTTATCTAATTTTTACTTTGGTAATAAATACAAATATACTATCTAATGTCCTAGGAATTCACATAGAAAAACATGCTATTAACTTTAATATTTAATTGAAAAATTTATATCTAATAGCATACTTTGATGAATTGCCTAAAGTATCTTATTTCTATAATTTGCATTTTGCATTCACAAGTCTCATTGGATTCTTGTGCCTAAGCATTGTAATCAAGATCTTCAAAAACCACAATAAAGACGAAAATACATCAATATGGAATATATGTTACAAACCAGATCATTTATGTTTTTCCTAGGCAATTTGTTTTGCAAATCACATTACTGACAAGATAATGCAAATGAACACTATTTGCATACTCTTGGAAAAGTAATGCACCACATTTGGCTGATGGCATGCTCCTATGTATGAGGTTTTGTTTGTATAACATAGTCAACTTGCAGTATTCTTTCATTTCATCATGTCCAGTAGCAGCTACTTAAGCCTTTTGGTGGTATGTAGCCACCTCAGTAGCCCTAGTGTATCTCAGTCTTTGAATGATTTCAATTTTGAATTGCCAACAACAAATCAAACCAAACCTGATAAATAAGCTCAAGCCATGTTAAATGCTCACTCTATACCCTCAAATGAGTATGATAGTCTCATCACTTATACTTTTTCTGTGACCTCAAACTACTATGTCTAAGTCATTCATTCAATGCAAGAACTGTTCAATAACTTACTGGTGTATACTTTCTACTACTTCATACTTCTATTCATTTGCAAAAGCTCATTTGTATTACAAATAATTGTGGATAATATAACATCTTAGGAATTCCATCTAATACTATACAATATCTCCTCTTCAAAAATTAAGGAATACAACCTACTATACTTGTCAAGTTTATAAAAAAATATTTTAGCAAAAGTGAATACTAACTTGCATGGAGATTTTCAAACTTTATATTATCCAGCTAAATGACAACTCATGGCTATAAGTTCATTTCTATGCATGAGATACCTATGGAGTATTTTGCTGATATAATAAACAAATTTCTCCAAAGCCACTTACTTAAAAGGAATAAAGTATTATTCTATAACCTCATCTTAGTATAATGATTGGAGATTCACAAATTCCTGATTCAATCTCAATGCAAAACTTATATCTAGTTTCTCATTTGATTCTATATTATATTGGGTCAGTGAGTGTAGTCTTTCTTTAACAAGAGAAGAAATACTGGATAAACTATGCTAGCATACTAATAAAGACCTGGAAGTAGATTGTGCATTCTTGGTAGATATTAAAGAAACTTTATTTCCTTTTCCACTCAAATTATATCCACTACAATTTGAGATGAAACTATCCTATGCTGTATTTCAATTAGTTAACCATCTCATAAATCCTTTTTCCATATTATTATTCAAAACATCTAGTGGATTAATATTACATCCATCACTGAAACTATGTTTCTCTGAGGGTTAGATAGGTATTTTAGCTCAAAAGGAGAGGGTGAGTAGTTTGCAACAAGAGTAAGCAATATTCTCATGTTTTTGTATAACAAAATGCTAATATATATAATAAACTTCAAAATTATTGCAATGCCTAATTCTAAGAAAATTTTTATTGAAATCAAAGTGTAGTTGGGATTGTTTGGTCATACAAACAAAGACACATATTCAAATATCATATTTGAGTTTAAAATTGTTCACACACCTTTTGATTTTCAACAACTATTATTATGAGATCTCTTTTTGCTATGCAAAAGACTACTATTCTCTCTATGCTTGATATAGGCCAATTTGCTTACTCTATTGCATAAAGGCTATAGTTGTCCATACAATCAGGATTACTGTTTTATATTGCTATAATAACTTGCAAGATAGTTCTACTCTAGTACACACCACCATATGGGAAAACAAAATCTAAATCTAATCCAAATGTTACATGAGCCTATAACATGCCATATAGACAGTATGTAGAAAAAAAATGGATTGTTACTAATCAGATATTGGACCTAGATGTTACATATACAAGAAATCAGAGATCATTGCATCTTGTAGTATTTTGTGAAACTGCTAGCATTAAATATATCTGATAGTGGTAAGTGGTGAGAAGTTCATCAGCACATCCAGTGATATTCAGTATATCTGCTCATTATTTTTGAATCCATGTATATCAAATACATCTACAATATATTCTATGTATCTTTTGGCATTATGCATATTCCCTAGTTGTTGGTGCTTTCTCTTGTAATTAGGACATTCAAAAGCAAAAAGATATAAAATAAAAAAACTCAATATATTATATATATGTATATGCAGGATGGATGAGTGAACTTGCATGGCTGAGATGGAAGTAGGAACCAATGGAAATGATCTATACTATTGATCTCATGTAACTAGGAGAGTTTGATTATATTATTATTTTAAAACATGTGTGCACTAAGAAAAATCCCTAGGGTTAGTTAAAATGAACATGCAGGATAGGTGAAGGGAAAAAAGAACTGAAAAGGAACAAGAATGAAGGATAGTCCAAGAAAAAGAGTAAGAAGATTGGTTAGTATGCACATATATAATAGGAAAGGTATGTTTTGGCTAGACATCAAATGTTTGGTAGAATGATCCAACCTGCCTAGTTAATAATATTAAAAGGCTGGAGTTTCTTTTTTTTGTTTACCATGATTGAATACCTCATATATCAAAGCAAACTTGTTATTATGCTCTTTTTATTCCTACAATTTTATATACTTTAGATAGCTTTCTCCACATCTAAACAATATAGATGACCCCCTTCAATAAGAACCACTAGCAATTGGAAATATTTGACAGAATGCCTTATGGTCACAGTGGATTCTCAAGTGGTTGATCATCTTTGGTCTAGCCATTGGCAATAGATCCATACACTTCCACATGTCCTAATACTCATATTAGGTTTCAAATCTTCTTGTAACATTTTTCCCAGTCAATATATTCTGACAGCACAAGTACATCAATAATAAGGTCCAGAAACAGCCAGCCTATATAAAGCATACTTGACAGAGTATAGGAAAAGAAAAATATTTCACTAGTCTAATCTCTTTGACACAATCACTTTCAACTCTATGAACCCCCTTATACAAACAAAGTAATCTCAATCCCTAGCAGATAGCTTTATAAACCATTCATTGGTTGTGTTTTGACTAAACCATACTAGAATAGTGATATCCCAACTATTCTTTTGCTTGCAAACCTAAGCCAAAGTAATCTAGCTAACTATCAAGAAAGTATCAGGATACCATTTATTGCTATGGTTGGGTGCTTACAAGCTGGACATATAGATTAGAAGTAGCAAAAATAAGGCTAATTTAATGGAATGTACCTTAGTGATCACCCTCACTGTCATCACTTTCACCATAATATTCCAAGCCAATTACATATGCATAAACCTAGGTCCAGGGACTACCCCTTGAGACTTGCAACTTGTGCAACACCACTGCACACACATAAGCCCCTGAGCTCTCTTTGAGTCTATGACCATCCCTACATATGACAGTCATAGCAGGCTCAATGTGCTTAAGGTTTTTTAGAGCAAATTCCAATCATATGCAAAAGTTTAAAGGTGATCCAAAACATGTCTAATTTTCATGGGGAAAATATATAGGATTATAGTAGATTGGATAGTCAATAACCTCATGAGGGCCTTCAAGAGGACAAAGCCCTTTGTCAACAATCTACAGGATAGTACAAGGAGCCTTGTGGAGGAACCTAAAGGTCAATTTGGTCATACAACAATTATCACATACAAGCAAAGTACTTATTTTTTTCTTTTTCAAGTTATCAAGAAGCCTAGAAGTTAGCCTAGTCAGACAATAATGATAACACATGCAAAATGCTTACATTTCTTTCCTTTTTTTTTTTCTCACTTCAAAATGAAAGGTAGACAATGGTATGAGCAAAAGAAATCTGGAAAAAAGATATTTAAACAAGGTAACTTTTTCTCAAGCATATTTGTGATTAACAAAACCTTCCCCCACTTTGTGGAAGTTGGGGAATGTAGGACTGCACTTCATGATGGGATGAGAAATAAAGATGGAATGGCTATGGAGATGAAGTATTGATAAGCACATACCTGGGCTTGTATTAATAAATAAGTACTACATTATCATTGTCCCCATGATTGATCTACTCGAAAAATGTCTATGTGAATGTCTCCGGACATCAAGGCTGTGGCAATATGATGGGCCTCTGCATTGCCATACAAATATCCAAATATGCAGAGTCTGATTCTGGTGTGATGATGTCCCACTAAATGCAGAAATCAACCAATGCCATCACAGAGCTCAGCTTGAACCGCCCCTCATGCAAGCAGGGCAGCATGTCGGCAATGTCCATCACCTCAAATGTGTCCACCTCATCTCCACCCTCTCCCTCAGACCATGTGCGCAGTATGATGGACCCATTATCGGGCAGGTGCAGCTTGTAGAGATAGTAGATCCCTGGTAGGAGCCATCCTGAAGGGGACTGGTTTGCATAGTTGAGCATGCCCATTGGGTGCATGTATTGACAAACAAAATCAGGTGTGAATGCAGCCTCCTCCATGCATTTCTGGACGATAGTCTTGTAGGGCATCTCCCTGAGCCCGATTCCCTTACTGACAGTGCAGTTGTACACACTAGGCCATCTAGCAGTGAGTCAGCTGTCATACACATGCACTGCAATAAGTCAGACAAGGTTAATATATGTGCACTTTGTGAGTAACTTGCAAGCAATTCAAACTTTCATTTCTCTTTTGACAGGACAATCATAAAAGACTGTAATTTTTTCATTTAGTGCAGGAAACAGAGGACTTGCAAAAGCTTATCTGTTAAGAGACAACCAAAGTTGGTAAATCCAAACAAAGGAAGGGCAGCATGTTCGATTCCAAATGCAAGACTCAATCCAGAGCAAGGACAACATTTCTGTGGTAGCATATAAACTGGGTACATCTTGTTGCTCCAACCTATATTCACATGGGCATTTTCAGCATCAGAATATGACAAAACAGAATGAAATTGGCATATCTTTCAACATGTCTGAAAAGGTGCCCTTGGTTTGCCACTTTTCCTAGAGTGTGCAGATAGTGTTTGTTCACATCTTCTCATTAGCAATGCTATCTGCAAAACAAATCACCCAGGGAGAACTTGGATGGTCTGGTCTACAATGCACATTTCATATCAATATATTCCCACTTTCATTGTGGTCCTTGAGGATCTTGTCCATAACACTTGGCCACAAGAATTCAATGGGACTCATGAATGCAGAGTGCAAAAACATGAGAAGGAGATGCTCTTCCTTTTTAGGTGTAATGGTGCTAGCATTGCAGGATGTGTAGTGGATGACAGCAGAATCATCAAAAGGGCCTGTAGGGAGCACAAAGTTGATGGCAGGATGAATGAGCAGAAATAGACTATGAGTCTGGTGTTGCTGACATGCATTCACCAAGACCACGTTTGCAAATGTAAAGCAAGATGCAATGATCCCTGCAGGCAGCGAATTGCACATCCTAATGTATGCTCCACAGGCCTGTAGCAGAGATGTCTCAATGTGATTCAACATGTGGAGAAAGTGTATTCTTTTCAAAACAGTGGCCTTTGAACCAGAACATGATACAGATAAAACATTCAGAAATGTGGCACTGTTGGGAAGTTGCAACTGCTCAGTGAACCATCACATGAACCTCTTCCCTCCCCCTAGACCACAGAGTAATTTGACTGACAACACAAAATATACTATAGTACATCATGCCAATAGATGTGACAAACACTATATAATTTTTCAATCATTTTATTATAAGCAGTAACTTCAACCCCCACATATTTCAATCACCAGTCAAGGGTCTCAGAATCTTTCTTCCACTCAAAAACACCCCCACAACCTTCAAACACCTTCTGGTCAAAGCCAGAATCCTAAAGTGCAGGCTAAACACCAACTTCCAATAACAGCCTCCTGGGCTTCTTCCTGTTGTAGAATATAGCACTGCTCTACAGTGTTATTCCAGCTTCTCACCACTCCCCAGGTTCATTATCCATCGTGGTATACCTCCTATTGTGCATCTGAAGCTTTGTATCACCATCCAAAGTGAGTTATTCACATGGCCGATGCTGACTGATGATTTTCCTGCACCCCAAGCACACTCAGCTCAGGCCTGAACACTTTCAGGTGGCCGAGATTGGTTTGGCCTGCATCATTTTCAATTGGATACTTGTTTTTTCTTTATGAATATACTTTTTTACCTATGTTTAGTGTTCAATTACATCACTTATATCTTTTCACACCCATTTTGACTTATTCTACATAGTCCGGGTGTGCCTGAACTGTAAAATCTTGTTCTTAGCATTTGTTAATGCATCTTATCTTTCCTCCACTTGTTTTCTATTGCTCGAAGAACCTTTCCCACATATCCAGAAGTTCATCATGGGACTCCTGTGCCTCTCTGCCACTGACCGACAACTTTGACCAATTTTCTCGTACCTTGGCCAACTTTCCTGCACCCTGAATAACTTTGGGAAACCTTTTCCTCCTTATTCCCTATCACTTAGGACTTGAAGGAACCCACTAGAACCCTCTTTGGGGTTGTCCCAACCTCACACCAACTTACCTATTGATGTCTTAGGTGGTATCACTCCACCCAGACTCAGTGTTCTTCACCACCATCACTAGAATTTATAAACCTATATATGCAAGCCAGGCTGAAGTAAGCAAAATTTCAGGACCATTCAGTATATATGAAACCAAGTGCATCTCATCCGTTTATTCATATTGAGGTAGGAATCCTTTATTGTGTTATTGTCTTCTGGGACAAGACATTTTTGAGATGGATAGTGGGCAAGGAACACCTGAAACTGTTCCTTTGAAATTATGAGGTGGCAGGCATTGCAAAGTGAATCTGTCCCCATGTCTATGTTTTCCAAGTCCAACAAAAGAATTTAAAAGACCTGACCAACAACATCAGAATTACTAACAACCAGTAGCACAATTGAGTAGATTGAGTGACTATTAGGCAAACAACATACCTTCCAATGAAATGGTGCCAGCTGTTTGATCTGGTCATTTGTGTCTTCTTTCCAATTGTTACTGTGGGTAAAAAAAAGTAAACACAGAAATTTGGCCAAGAGAATGGATACATATATTGTGACTATAGTGTTGATCTTGACTTTGATGCCCCTATCTTTAGCCCACTGGACAACCTTGAAAATGTTGTTAATGTGTGTCATAGAGGTCCCATGTTCAGCTCAACCCTGTTTGATGTTGGTCTCTATATTGAACAAGTCACAAAATATGGTCATAATGTCAAGGTATTGGCTATATGTATCCAGCCATTTCTTGGTCACCTTAGAGGAGTTGCATACCATGGAGCATGACTTGAGATGCAGCTCCTTTTTACAGAATTTAAAAACTTTGCTAATATACTTGGCCTGGAGAAATGGCTCGCCACCACTGATGTTTAGTTTTTTCATGCCAGCATCAGTGAGCATATGAAGGCCATGTTTGGCATCATCGAAAGAGAGGATATATTAATTTGTGTTCATGTGGAAGCAAAAGTGATATTCATAATTGCAACACCAATTTGAAAACCAGTTAACAGAAACTGGAATAATTGCAGGTGGTTTACTGAGGAAAGGAACTGAAATGTCAAGCCACAAGAACATCATGTTGAGATGCAATGATGCTGGTCTCCAAGCTGATGATGGTTGTTTCCAAATGAAATGTGGCAAGGGGTGCTCTGATAATAAAGTTTTGGGCCAGATTCATAACCAAATGCAGGGAAGTGCACAATATCTAAAAAACTGAGTAGAAAAAGCAAGAGCATCTAAAGCTTACATTTTATAACCAGAAATTATTGAAACATTAATTATTGCTCCCTATCATACAAGGTGTAAATGGCAAGTTCTGACTGCTTGCTCCACTCTCAGCACATGGCACACTGTCTCTTTTTGGCTCACCAACCAGCTATCATAGTAGAATATGCACACGAGCATATGCAATGTATGCAAACAAACTATTTGTGTGCATGCATGTACTTGCATAACCACTCTTGCTGCCCATGTATACATGTCCATCATCACATTATCTGTAAGACACCCTCAGTATCTGCAAGCAGGCATGCTTCCTCTATGCACCCATTCGCTATCTATGTCCCTTACTATCAGAAGTGAGCAAACATATAAACAGGGTGCCTGCATGCATGCATACCCCCCATTTCAATTATGCTCATGTACCTCCTCTAAAGGTATTGTCTTGCACCCACCAGTGCAGCATTATTACCAGCCAATATTTAATGCATGTACACATGCACTGCAAATCTGTTTTGGTCCAAGTATATGTGCATGGGCATAATCCACTCATCACTGTTGCTTTTATGCACCTGAGCATGCACCTGGAGACAGATTGCAAATAGTTAGGTATAAGCCATCCCCTTGGCACAATGGACAGCTATTGTATTCAAAATCACTATAACCACCAAATTGAGCCAGTTTTCAATTGTGTCTTGAGGGAAGTTATGTTGTTTATGTATGTTGAAAAAAGGGCTGCATGTAGGAGTTGTACTCAGGGTTTGCCAAACTGGAATATTCCAATGATGTTCCACAGAACAACCAAGTCCGATCACCAACTTGCATGACATCTAGATAATCCACTCCAGACTACTAATTAAACTTCAAGGTTCAAGATAATCTGGCTCTACCTGGGGACCATATGCTGGCATTGAATACATAAAGTGCATGTAGGAATCCAAAAAAGTCAAGCACCTTTGTACCATACTAGCTCTCTTGGTATATCTGGCCCTCCAACCACCATAGTGTGAACTATACAATGGACTAGGTGGCTACAAGGTCAAGGCTCTGGTCAACCTTGTGGTATATATGCCCCATTTTGACCTCATCTCTACAGTCTTGCACTTGTAGGTGGATGGCTCTCCTGCTGTCACCTCAATGAAGATGGTATAACAGTGGTTGGAGCCACCTGTTACTGATAATTAGCCTGACCAATGGTCATGATAAAGCATTATAAGTAGTTATGTACTACCATACAATCAAGCTTGTTCATTTCCAGTGAACTTTGCACCTGGCTTCATGAATACCAGATGGCTCTAGGCCATGCTTGTTATGCTAACAATAGCGCTCAGTCTCTAACCTTGAATGGGACTAGTACCCATGTTAGAATGTGGATCTCTTAAGTAGGGCTGGTACCTATGTCAAGGAAATCCTAGACAGTTCTTGAGTGCGATATTCAATAGTGAAGCAGACTTGAACAGTGAGTGTGCACTCAGAGGTAGCATGAAGTCCTGATATGGAAGCAGGGAAGTCATGCAAGACCCAACTGGATGAGGAGGGTGAGGTGCAGGACTAAACACTACATTGAATTGCATAGATTTAGTTGGGACTACAATCTATTGTACAGGGTACTTTTATAAAATAAGGAAAAGGGCATAGACCAGGTATGAAGATGGTAAATATCAAGTAAGAAAAGTCCTACAAGATACCTAAAGGAATACTTGCCTGAAAGGAGGGGGCGGAGGAGATGGGCATCTATGATAAGAGATAAGAGAATGCACATAACAGCTGCCAACTAGGACAATAGGGGCCAAACAGGAAATGGGTCTGGAAGAGAGTCATTGTATGGTTGTTTGGCAAGAGGGTAGTTAGTCAGCAAGTATGAGGGAAATAGATAGTAGAAAGGGGAAAATACAAGGGCAGGGTTGTCTATCATAATATTACCTTTGTCGCAAGGTGGATACTCCATATTCACATACATCCACCTAGAATTCATGGGGATCTCCATTGTTGAAAACAGTGGCATTGTTATGCCAGATGTTCTCAGGGGTGCATTCCAAGGCCGAATGGTCAATGGCATCACAATGGGCACAGTGGTTATTGAGGCAAGCACATTGAATGCGACCAAGGGCAAGCCTCCTACAGAAAGGGCAGCGGTACTGGGGGCAGTGGATGCAGATATGGGAGAGTAAGCCGCAATGAAAGCATTTGGTCCTGGTGGGGCAGAGATCATAGATAGGGGTGATGATGGTGGAGGAACTGGGGATAGGAGCAGCAATTGGCAAGGACATGAGGTCAGGGATCAGTATAGGAGAGCTATCAGGATAAGTGAGCCCATATATGGCCAAAATGGTACTTTTCTTTCCATTGCACTTTTTCCTTGGGGGTATAACTGGGCAGCCAGGTTATGCAGAGCCTGTAAGATGGTGGAGAGTGGTGGGGAAGTCAATAGGGGTTGAGGCAGTATGGAAGATGGGAGATCCAAGGGAAGGGAAATTAGGGGTAGCTTCAGCCAATCATTCTGCGGTGGCAAGGATTCCTCCCAAGAGAGGTTCTCTAGGTCCAAAGATGGGGGGGTTGAATACCTTCTGTCACTCCCTGATGACATCAAAGATTGGGGCAACTGCTAGGGGAGCCAGGAATATAGGGTAGCTCTGTGGATACCAGTACTTTTCATTGTTGTCTGGGAGAAGAGATTGGAGGATGGGAGAGAGGAATGGCTCGATGGTTTGTTAGGGGAGGGAATTGATAACTCAGGCAAAACCAACATCATAGAGCATGGAGAGTATTTGGGATCTTCCTTCCACCAGAGAGTGTTTGAGGGTGAAGTTGATGGACAAGCTGAAAATGGGGTATGTCTCTGCTCTATCTCTATTGAGGAAGATGGTGAGGCCTTGGTGTTAGTAGAGGGCAAGGAGAGAAGCAAAGAAATTGCCATCTGAGTAGGCTGGATGGTCAAGGAGGGCCTGATACATGATGGGGCATTCAAGGACAACAACATAAAGGGTGCATCTATGGGTGGGTGGAAGCTGGTGTGCACATACTAGTGGTTCCATCATATGGAACCTGATGGGTTTGGATAAGGGGGTCAGCATTGAAAGCATAAGGAGCAAGTAGGGGGATCTGGTGCCATGAACAGGGATTTCAGGGGCATTTGGAACAGAGATGGTAGAGGGTCCCAAGGGGTAGTGGATGTGGGTGGTATTGGTTATGGGCTCTTACCAGTTGTGGTACCAGGGGCAGTAGGGGATACGACAGAAGTATAAGTGGGTGAGTGCATGATTGGGGGGAAGTTCATTGTGGAAACAGAATAGACACTTGGTGTAGGATTCTTTGTGAGGGGCAAAGTGGAAGACAAAGTGTTGGGTCATGATGCATTAAAGTCCCTTGGCCTTTTTATATACAGCAAGAATGTCTTTGGCATTGCCTAGATTGGACTCAGATTTCCAGGTGACTTTGCTGGATCTGTATTTCTTCCATTAGATTCTGTATTGCCTTTTTCCAGCAGTTTCCCAATAGAGAATAATGCAATCTATTTCCTATTTTTCTTTGCTGCCTATAAAGTCTAGTGGCAGTTTGACATAATTGGGTCCATGTTCCTTGGTTTTCTTAAATGGAGTTAGGAGGGTGGCATGGAATATATCATGAATTTTCCAGGTTGGGGGTAGTTGCAGTTAGTAGGCTACTGGGGAAAGTACTCAAACAATGGCAAATGGTTCCACTCTTTTTGGAGCAAGTTTCCTAGAAGGAAAGTTGAGGCAGAGGTTCATGGATTCCAGCCATACTTATGTTCCAACTTTCCAGGGGGAGAATTTTCAGCAGTTTTGGGTGGCCATAAGAAGTCTGGTGTAATTATGAACAGCTAGTGCTTTATTGCAAATAGAAGAGAGGGAAAAAAGTTGTGATTCAAGGGCAGGCATGAAGATGGGTGACTCCTTTGGTGTCAATGGTTTTGTCACAAGAACAGAGAGTCACCCCCTTCATAAAGCCATGGTCAACCATGACAATAACAGAGTCAAATCCCTGAGAAGGAGGAAGGCCAGAAATAAGATCAACTAAAATTTGTTGGAATGGGCATGTGCAAGAGGATGGAATGGGGGACAATAGGGGGCGTGTCAGGTGGGTATTTACTTTGTTGAACTGGCAAATAGCGCATCCAGTGATGTAGCAGTAAATGAAAGTGGACATGCTAGGCCATCAATAGTTACATTTGAGGAGGGAAAGGATGTGGAACTGCCTGGCATGACCACCAGTGAAGGAGTTGTGAATTCTGCAGATGAGGTCAAGTTAGGCAGATTCAGGAATATAGAGGTGGCCTTGGAAGTGGAGATTACTGTCTGAATAAGTCCAATTGGAGGGATCTGAATAAGAAAGTGGGGTGATCCCTTCATACATGGCTTTGAGTGCAGAGAGGACTAGTAGGTCAGTAGGAGTGGAGACAGCAATTTTCTCTGAAATGGTGAGATCCAAGGATTAGATAAACATGGTTTCAGGGAGGAGGACAACCTCAGTGTTATCATTAGTGGTCTTCACAATATCTTTTCTGGACAGTGTGTTAGCAGGGGCCATTTGTGTGCCTGGGATGTAGGTGAATGAGAGATCAAAATCTTGGAGGAATATCTGCCAATGAGCATGGTGACAACTAAGGCAGTGTGGGGCACAGAAATAGGTGAGGTTCTTATGGTCCATTAGGACTTGGGCTATGTGTTGGGCACTGAGGAGGTAGTGTTGCCAGTCTTCCAGAGCATGGATGACAGTGAGGAGTTCTCTATCATAGATGTTATAGTTACATTCTGTATCACCTAAAGTGGCTGATTGGTAAGCACATGGGTGGAGGTCTGATAAATCCGGGCTGACTAGGGGTAGATGAATGGTCTGAGGGTGAAGTCCGAGGTGGTCTGGGTAGATCTGGGTCAAGTCCAGTGATTGGACAAGAAATTAGCAAAGTGCATGTAAGTGTAGGAGTGGTCCGAGGGTCAAAGGAGTGAAGACAGTGGCTTCAGCTGCACAGAGAAGAGAGCTGCACCCTTGTGTGAACAATGTCTTCATATTTCAGGGATAGAACCAGAGGTAAGATCAGACAGGAGGTCAGAGGACTAGTTGGGTGATTAAGTCGATAATCAAACTGATCTAAGTACACATGGAGGTAAACTATATATACTAAAAAATACTGGAGTCAGGTACAAGATACCAGAGCAGTGCATGAAGGTACAAAAGAGCTGGAGTTGTGCACTGGGAACGAAGGGTGCCAGAGCTATGCTCCTAAGCAAGCACAGGTACAGAGGTAACTAAATAGCAAGACTAAACTAAATGGAGATCAGGGGTAATATACAAGAATAGAGTTGGAGTTGGGGTAATGGAGTGCATAGGGTGTCCAGAGGACGGAGTTGTTGTGCCGAGTATGCTGGAGTTGAAAGTCAGAGGGAGTCGGAAACATGGATATGATAAGGTCGCCATTTGTGTCCTTTTGCATAAGGATCCCTCCAGTAGCAGTGAGGGAGGCATCAGTCATAATATGGTATTGTAATAATGAATCTGGGAGGCAGAGGACAGGTTCAGAGAAGAAAAGCTTTTTTATTTTCTCAAACGTGGTCTGTTATTCTGGGGTCCAGTCCAAGAGTTGCACTTTTCAGGTGAGCTCTACAAGGAGTTTTACTTCATTGGAGAAGTTTGGAATAAATTTTCAGTAAAAGTTACAAAATCCAAGAAAGGACTGTACAGCTTTCAAGGAAGTGGGGGGTTTCCATTTGGTGATTGCTTGCAGCTTTGTAGAGTCCATGGCTACCTATCCAGGTCATATTACCAGACTGAGGTAATTTATTGTATCCAAATCAAATAAGCACTTTTCAAGTTTACATGACAAGTATAGGTTATACAGGCATTGGAGAACTCTCTTGGTTCATTCTTGGTGAGTTTGGAGGTCTTTGGAATGGATGGCAATGTCATCCATGTATATGGCTAGCCATCCTTTGGCAAGGATATTGGCGAACTCATGGTCCATGAAGGCTTGGAAGGTAGGGGGGGAATTGCACATGCCAAAGAATATTACAATAGATTCAAACAATCCAAAGGGAGTAATGAAGGCTGCCTTCCATCAATCAGGAGGGTGGATTAAAATATTGTATCCATTCCTAATGTCCATGAAGATGTAGTACCAAGATTTGGCAAACTTGTCAGTTATGTTGGATATGTGAGGGAGAGAGTAGGTGTTTTTTATTGTTTCTTGATTAAGAGCACAGTAATCCTGACAGGGCCGCTGTAGAGCTTAGCACTGCCCTACAATGCTATTCCCACATTTCCAACCTATTTGCCATTGCCCAAAGTGAGTTTTCATATGTCCAAGCTACTCCGAACTACTTTCCCATGGTCCGAGTGCCATTCCTGTGCCCCGGTCTCAGCTCTGAGTCATGTCAGACATCCGAGATATGCTCAGACTATATCATTATCAATCAGACTCATGATTTTTACCTTGAAACCTTTTTACCTTACATTTAGACTTTTGGTCCATTGTTTTCGTACACAATTACATACCTTACACAGTCCTGGGAATGCCCGGACTATAAAACCTGTCATAAGCATTTGTTAATACATCTTTCCGGACTCATTACCTATTTTCCGCTTGAAGGAAGTTCACCATGGGACTTCCGCTCACTGTCCACTGTTCCTCATTGACCGCCGCACCTTTCTATAACATTTCCTGCATGCCGAGCACTTTTCCCATGCCCCAGACTACCTCTGGACTATCCAACAACTTCTTCTCCTCACCTAGGACTTTGCAAGAATCCACTGGGATCCTCTTTCGGAATGAACATATTACACCCCATACCTACACACCTGGTCCTGGCTGTCCATACAGTCAAGATTACTGTTTTATACTGCAGTTCCCTACTTTTCTTGGAGACAAAGAAAAAGGGGGATACCTAAGGGGACTTGAATAGAACAATCTTTCTGCTAGCTAAGCTCTCATCAATGAATTTCTTGCATGCCTCTTGTTCGGGAATGGTTAACGAGTATGGCTTGGCTTTTTAGGGTATAAAAGTTTCTTGTAGATTTATCCGATGGTCAAAGGATCAAGAAGGGGGTAAAGGGGTGTCTTTATTCTTTTCAAAGACATTGGCGAAGTCTTTGTATTCTTTGGGGAGGGTGATTATGGATTTGTCTGCTTTTTGAGCAATCATGGTGGATATGATAGTTTGATGGACATATTCATTATTGTAATCATGGGTATACCATTAGTTGACTTTAAAGTCAGGGTCAGCATGTAGATATTATAGAAGGTATCTTTGTTCAATGGCATCATTATTATCTTGACATGGGACTCTTTGGTTTCTAGTGACTGTAATTCTTCTTGTATTCCAGTCAATTAGGGGATTTTACTCCCTGAGCCAGGTTATCCCTAGGATGACATTTTCCTTGCTGGATGGTAGTACAGTGGCTCAAATAAGTGTTCCAATGTTGGGGTATTTTGGAAAGATATAATATTTGCAAAAGAACCAAAATATATTAGCTCTAACCCTTGCCCTGAAGATGAGCTAATAGTCATGTGATTTGATTGCCATGGCATTGAGATATAACCATTTCAAAATGACATGTCATTGGAACACTTATTTGACCTTAATATTATCAATCATTATTTGGTAAATAACATAATGTTCTGATGGATAATGTGCTTCAACCCTGTCTCATTATGTAACTTACATAATCCTAAGCACTATAAAGAGCAGGAATACCACCAAGCTAACCCTACTTCACCATAAAACCCATTTCCATCTCTACTAGAGCCAATATCCTGTTTCTCTCTGAATTTGGTCTTTCTGCTAGGAAAATATCCTCCCAAACTGGTTTGGGGAAGTCCACTGTGGCCAGGGTTATCAAAGAAATGCATTCAGGCAAGGAAAACATCAAATTAGGCCCTCCTTCCAAGCTTTTCTCTGCTAACAGAAGGAGAATTGTCTCTAGTATTATCTCTGGCAAGATTGAAAATGCTGTCCAGGCAATCCATCTCATCAATTCCACCCTCTCCTCTCCTGTCTCTTCCCAAACTGTTCACAATATGCTAAAGTCTGCATCTCTAAAGGCTGTAGTCAAGAAAAAGAAACCACTCTTGTCTGTTAGGCATAGAAAACATAGGCTGGCCTTTGCTCTCAAGCACCAACACTGGACTGTGGAGGACTGAACTAG
>JBBPSN010000453.1:5728-17628 GCA_038093615.1 Austroboletus olivaceoglutinosus | reverse complement strand
AACGACTCTTTCGTCGTCGTCGCTGAACGTGACCCGTTTCACCGCGGTCGGGGACTCCTAGACGTACAGACATTTCCATGTATGAAAAGTTGGAGAGACTGAGAGGTGGTGTGAAAGTGCGGCTTCGAGACTTTGTCCGATGCGGTGCTTGCCTCGGTTCCGAAAACCTGCAAAGTTGATCTGGAGTCCAGAATTATCACTGGCGACGGGGTCGGTGCGGACGGTCTTGGGAGTGTGAGGAACGGCGGTAGAGGTTCCGTTCTTTGGTTCACGGCGCGTGGTAATGACAAGGGAAGATGCATTTGTGGTACCATACAAATGCTAGCTACTGGACAGGAAGGAGAGAAGTGGGAACGAGGAGGGAGTAAGTGGCCGAGCGAACGGAGAGAAACGGACACGAGGTGACGAGGCGAAGGGAGCGGCGGGCGGGCGCAAAGAAAGGAATGGAGATGGAAGAAAGAATGGAAGAGGCGTGCGACCAAAGACATCGCTCTGTGGCGGCGATGTTCGTACCTCAGATCATCACTCATGATGGGATTACGATAACAACATACTCATCAACACTGACTCAACCCCCAGGCATAGGTTGTTTCTTTGCTGTGCAGCCTTGCCGGCTGGACGACGTACACTTGAAACTGCGCACCATGCCGAGGCCCGCTAAAGTACACCGCACGACCGTATATTTATACTCGGAAAAGTGAGCAACCGTTCTGTCCGATATCGTATTCGAAGCACTACCTCGACCGCCCTCACTTTATTTCTCATGACGACTGCTCAGGTTGCGCCAGTGCTTGTGGTCAGTCTCTCTGACTTTTTCATACAATTGACGATTAACTGTGCCTTTACTAGGTTGGTAGTGGTCCAACGGGACTCGTCGCTGCACTCACGCTGTTGAGAAACAATGTTCCTGTCCGGATCATCGAAAAGGAACATCATTACCGTATCGGCCAAAAAGCCAACGGACTCTGGGTGAGCGTCGGCCCGACGTAACTATGCCTTCTGACCGAATTTCTAGCCCCGTACCATTGAAGTGTTCCACTTTCTTCGTGTTCACGAGATGTATCAAAGGTCGACACCAGTGCTCTCCGCCCGAGAATACAGGTATGGCACGCTCGAGGCTACCAAGACGTTCGAGTTGTTTACCCACAACGACCCGACTCCATCGATTCCTTATGCAAGTGGAGCCGGACTCTTTCTGGATGATGACTGATGGTTTGTAGAATAACCCAAGGTTCCTCGGCCAACCGGTTGTGGAAAGCATTTTACGTTCTCATCTTGAAAATTATGGCTGTCACGTTGAACTTGGGACGGAACTCCAATCGCTTGAGGACAATGGAGAGCGCATACTCGCAAAATTGTCCAAGATAAAGGACGGCAAAGAAATCCTCGAAACTTTCGAAGCATCGTATCTTATTGGTGCGGATGGTGCCAAAGGTGTGTAACATCCATTTATATATTACATTCAACGTGTCATGCTTTCTGAATAGGAGTCACCCGGAAACAACTTGGGTTATCATTCCTGGGAGAAACAAAAGACGATATAGCCTGTGTAGTCGGAGACATATGCCTAGAGGTCCAAGGAATCGACAGAGAGGTATGCATAACCGACTGGTTTCAATACGTGCGATTCGTTGAAACTACATACAGCACGTGCACTTCTGTGGTGGCCTAGGGTCGTCCGAATTGTGCGTGTCGATTCTCTGCCTCTCCGCCTCTTGCCTAATTGTTGAGCAGCTTGATGCTTCGCCCAACGGACGACATTGCCCCCAATGGCTACCAGTTTGTTTTGACTTTGCAGCAATACGAGCCGAAGCAGCTGATAGCTGACGAGAAGTTGATGTTCGAATGCATGTCCAAGATAATAGGACGCGACATCAATGTTAGTAAAGTGGTCTTTTTGTCAGAGTTCCGGTAAGTCTACTGCGAGAGTAGGTTCGTTGTCATATCTGACACCCGATAGTCCCAATATTAGGATGGTCGACAAGTTTTGCGTTGGTCGCGCGTTTGTTGCCGGGGGTGAGAAATTCATTCATTTTTTCGCCTTTGCTCGCTAATAAACCATCTCACCAGACGCAGCGCAGTATGTAGACCACGTTTTCTACAAAGCTATGTGTGACCTTGCCTTGCAGCGTTCATAGTCCCACAGGCGGTCAAGGTCTGAATACCTCTGTCCAAGATGCTGTAAGTATATCTCAGTACCGTGCGTTCCATGACTGAGTGCATTTTTTAATAGCTTAACATTGCCTGGAAACTCTCGCTGGTCTACAAAGGTCTCTCCCCGGCCAGTCTGCTTGATTCCTACACCACAGAGCGTCTTCCCGTCGTCGCCGAAATGCTCAACATCACCACGGGAATTCTAAACAAAATGCGTACATCATCGACGGTGGAGGGCGCGATGAGGCGCGAAAAACGGTTGAACATGCTTGGCGTGAATTATCGAGCGAGCCCGATCGTATTGGACGAGTTCACACAGGCCGAGCCTGTGAGCACGTACAGGGCATTGGAGGAGGGTGTGCTGGTGGCCGGGGACAGGGCGCCTGATGCACCAGGACTTGTCATGAACGCCAATGGATCAGAGACGGAAACGAGGTTGTTCGACGTGTTTAGTTCCACCCGTCACACAGTGCTCGTGTTCGCTCCCGATGCGAGGTCCTCGATGGATGTCCTCGAGTCATTGAAGACGTATTCCGGGGACGTGATTCGTACCGTGATCGTTCTTCCACAGAGCTCAGAAGTGACGACCGTCGCAGGGGCGGATGTCGTGGTCGACCACGATGGACATGCATACGGGGCGTATCTGGCGACCAAGGGAGAGAGGAGGGTGGTGGTGGTAAGACCTGATGGTGTGGTGGGTGCGATTGCGCACGGTGTCGATGGCATAAGTGTATATCTTTCCAAGGTTTTCGTCTAGGACTGTACATAGTTGATGGATATCATAAAACTTGTCAATTCCTGGTGACGTGGTAGTTTTGGAGTCGCGTGACATGCACGTGACCTACTCGTTAATGGTACGATCGTGGTACGACAAGTCACAAGTCAAGCTTTTCCCCTGCAAAAATGTCGACCCAACGCAAGGACGTCTACCTCGTCATCGGTGGTAGCGGTTTCGTGGGCAGACACATCGTCGAGCAGCTCCTCGCTCGCGGCGACGTCGTCTCTGTTTTTGACATTGTGCAGAGACATCATGACGTTCCATTCTATTCCGGCGACATTACCAGCGAACAAGATGTTCTCGGTGCTATCCGCAAGGTGTGTTTTTGTTGGTTACAGTAACGAGCGCACGATTGACTGGCTACTGACACCCAGTCTGGCACGACCTGCATAATACATACCGCCTCGCCTCAACACGGTGCCAAGGATCCCTCAGTGTACTACAAAGTCAACGTCGACGGCACGCAGGCAGTAATAAATGCGGCCGTCGCAGCTGGCGTCCGGAAATTGGTTTACACGAGCTCGGCCGGCGTCGTGTTCGACGGAAGAGACGTGATCAACCTCGACGAGCGCGCACCTTACCCGGAAAAGCCATTCGATTCGTACAACGATTCGAAAGCAAAAGGCGAGGCGCTTATCCTCGAGTCCAACGGAAAAGGCGGTCTTTTGACGGTCGCTCTGCGGCCCGCCGGCATTTTCGGGCAAGTTTTATGTTCCGCCTCTAACGTCTATCGAATGCTCACGCGGCATACCGCGCGTTGTCAGCCCCGGGGATCGGCAGATGATGGTCGGTCTCTACCAAGTATACCAGCGCAGCCAGACCCACTTCCAAATCGGGGACAACACCAATCTGTTCGACTACACTTATGTCGGAAACGTTGCACATGCACATCTCCTTGCGGCTGACAGACTCGTGGACGCGAACACCTCTGATGGCGCCTCGACCAAATCGGGTTCTTCGGACGCCACTTTGGTAGACTCCACCCCTCGTTCGTCCCTCCACAAGGCATTGCCACCCGTCTCGGCCACGCTTGGCTTCCGACGCATCCCTACCTGTAACGCCCGTCCACTTGGCCCCTACGTTGTTCCTCCTCCGAATGCTACGGCTATCGAGAGCGCCTTCAGCGCACCCCACGACCCGTTCAAACCCACACACGTCATTCTCCGAAACCGCTTCGACCAATTCTCCGACAAAGCCGTCAACGCCGCGCCAACCAACCAGCTGCAAGTCGCCGGCCAAGCGTTCTTTATCACTAACTGCGAACCGGTATACTTTTGGGACTTTATGCGAGCGGTCTGGTTGGCCCTGGATCCACCGACGGAGGAAGGGAAGAAGAGAGCTCAAAGAACCCCGTGGGTTATTCCAAAGGAGTTTGGTATGGTTATAGGCTATCTCGCGGAGACGTGGGCCTCGTTGGTTGGGAAGGAGGCTACGTTCACGCGGTTTCGGGTGGCCTTCACCTGTGCGACGCGCTATCACAACATCGAAAAGGCACGACGTGTCCTCGGGTATGAGCCCCAGGTTGGGCTCGAAGAGGGTGTACGGCGGATGGTAGAGGTATGTTTTGTGTGCATGTGTCGACTACCCTACTGACGGCGGTTTGGCTTGCAGTCGTTCAGGGATGAGAACGGACTCGCATAGCTTGAAGCAGTATTCCACCCTTTCAAGGACTTGCCAGATATAATACATCCATGATGTCCTTGCTTCACTCGTTTCATGTCCTGACCGTTGTAGTTGATAATCTATTTTCGAACATTTTTAGAACACTTCAGCCGAGATACGATGGCCCACTTGCCGTATCCGACGGTAAGCGATCTGGCAGCGTACGGAAACAACTGTCAGGTTAAAATGGAGAGCTTCCCCTCAACTGTGCCATTGCCAACCAGGAATCTGACACAACCGACGAGAGCCGAATCTCACCTGGTCATGTCAATCCCCTGTAATATAGTCTCGCATGCCAACTTCCGTCGGACCGCTCCCTTTGGCTTCACAAACCACCTTCAATCGTTTTGCCGCCGACCTGAACTTTCCGCTTCATTGGTATACCCTTCAACGCTTTACCGAATTCATCTGCTCGCACGCCAGGTGCACAGCTCTTATTGCCGAAAATGCCAATGTTCAGGAACTCGACTCGGTTTGCATAGTCGTACGTGTCGGCCCAAACGACCAGGACAAGGTGTGGCAATCCAGGCCTATTCAAGAGGGCACAGTAAGTATTCAGCCATCTTGTCCATACCACGAATCAAAACGATTGATAACCAAACGCCTCATAGTATGAATTTGCCCCTCCATGGTGGACTGTGCACACCACGTCGGGATGTTGCAAAATCGAGACAGGCTCTACGTCAACCCAAGCGACCACCTTCACCCTCCCTTCTTTGATATCTTTCCCAATGATGTCGCCAGTGGTCTTGACCTTCCAAAATATCTGGAACTTCCAGCAATCTTTTGGTCGTGGTAATCCAGCATATAGGGTGGCAGAGTTTATCCCATGCTTTCCAAGGGCATCCCATAAAGGTGTGAAGCCCTGGAATTCATGAAAAACAACGGAACCCGTAACTTGGATACCAGAGCGCGAAGCATGGCAGGCGACGAGCTCTTGAAGGCCCCGGACGTAGGTCTTGAGAGACGCAAAAGACGAGATACAGACGTTCGCGCCTGCAAGAGCAAGCTCATAGGATGTTGCCAAAAACACTCCGGCTTGACGTCATAGAGAGGAGCACGGTAGGCGAGGAGGTCATGAGAAGACGGACGACCGGCGCCCGGGCTGAAGGTACTGAAATATATGGCTTCGGGAGCTTACAGAGCCCGATTTACCATTTATCGATTGTTTTCATTCTAACGTTCCACTTCCAGAGAGAACGCTTCTAAACCAATGGTATTCGGTGTGGCTAAGGGGCATTTGGAAATCTATCAGACAAGCTGCCGCGCCGTGACATTGTTTACTGATTTTGAATCGAGTTGTTCGCATACTTAATCCAAGAAAGCAGGTGACCGCGTGTTAATGTTGCCTGAGTAACTTCTAACTCATTACAACTTACTCACGCTGCAGGATAGTGGATTATAGCCTTAAAAGCTCAACTAGTTGACTGTCGATTGTCGGCGCATCTTTCTCAAAACCACTTGTTCTCTGCAACAAATATTGTTTGAGTACAAAACCAATTCATGTATGCTAGAGTGAAAGCCGAAGTCACTGGCCAAGTATGCTGCGCCGATCTGCATGCCAGAACTTTATAGCTGAATCATATCAGGACCTGGTACGAAGAATCTGGTTAGTTTGGCCAGATAGGAATCAGAGGCAGTGTCCTTTCGGGTTTCACTAACATGGCTAGTCACAAGGCTAGCCTGAGAACTATGTATCTGGTTGGTCTGACCGAGTAAGTTAAAGTATGTGGTCAGTGACTGGTCGCCTCAATCGTACTTACAGTAGTTGAACGTTGACTTTGACCCCCCGAGAGCTTGCCTAGTATAGAAGATGGAAGATATTTATTATACAACAGCAAAAACGGTCATCTAAAAATATATTATTCGTATGAAAGGCAAGCCTTTGGGGGCGCTACTGCCAAACCTCCTTGAACTTGAAAAAGGTATCTCAGATATTTTACATGCTCTAAAAAGATTTCATAGATCGCTGGATGAACAATTTCATGAAGTACCTTCTAGGATCCAGTGGGGGGAGGGACGCAGAAACGATAGACAAACCTACCGATCAAATATTCTGGTATGATTTCCGGCTCAAGCGTCCGTGATGGAATAGTGAGAAGATCGGGAGGTGCCACTTCTAAAGAGCATGTCAAGCCTAAAACATCGACTGAACTATGCGCCATTCAAGAGTGAGATCGGCAAAAGTAGTAAAACATTGAGTAAAAACGGAGCAGCCTCGCCATAGGTTTGAAAGGAAAAGTGAGCGACCCAATTGTTTTCGAGACTTTTCATTCGCCGCGCTCAAGTTTTTTTTTTTCACCGTGACGCATGTATGTTTCAGCCGGGGAGTCCAGACATGGACGCGTATCCTGGCAGTGCTGCAGTATTTGACCCATAGAACTGGAGTCAGATTGGTAATCCGAGGAGTTTCACAAGGACCATCAGGCCCGCTCCTTTTCCTCGGAAGAAGCAGGATCTAGGGTGCTAGAATTCAGTCTGAACAAAAGACCCCGACACGGGAGTATTATGCTCGAGACGATGGGCGCACGCCAACAAAGTTTACTTTCCAAGAGATCGCTATCAAAATACTTCTAGGAGTCAGAGACTTTGATGAAATGGGCATGAGCAAGTGTGAGCAAGTCTGGGATACTCAATTTACCTACGGTGACAAACTAGGTACATCTAATCGTCGCACGCTTGGTTTTCGATCATACGGGGAAGTTCATTCTCGACTCCACCCGATCTTCATGAAGGGAGTATCAAATGAGACCTCCTATACTAGAAATACTCTGTGAATACTCACCGCACCCTCATAACTAGAACGAATAAATTTTGGTTGATGTTACGTACTAGGAACTGGAGAGAGATGAATCCAGGTGACCACGTTTCAGTCAGCTTCGATATCATAAAAAGCTGTGCGAGTATTGCAGGATACCAGAAACGGCATGAATGCTATCCGCGGTATTCTTTCTCCAATTGGATGCATGAATGTTTCAAAGAACCGTATGAACCCAAGGAAGCGTTGATTACCCTGCCATCTTCCCATCGAAAATGATAAACGCTGCAGACGGCGACGGCTGCGGATGAGAAAGAATGCGTGATTCCTCCATTTCACGAGTATGCCATGAGATATGGGTTGACCAAGTCCAACACCTAAAACGAGGATGAGTGAGTTCCGGAAAAAAAGCACGCCAGACTCGTTCGTTACATACGTATGCCCGATGTTCGCTCAATATTCTCAGGACGCAAGTGATTGGAGTGAATCCGGGCCACTGGGCCACGATTGGAGAGGAAGCGCCAAAGCACAAGGACAAGCGGTTAGTTCTACGTCACATGTATCTGTGGCACCTACGCTCACCTGTCTCAAGAATGACTCGGACTGCTGACGTCGCAGAGTGACTTGGTGCCACCTGAGTTCGTCGCCTGCCCCACGAACAAGTTGGAATGGGAATTGCCTCGGTGTCCCCTGAGTGCGTTGGAGGAGCAGCGTTTGCGAAACAAACACCCCAGCTGTACATGACGTATGAACGCCGTCTTCTGGGGAATGGAAGTGCAATGACATGCATGCCTTCATGAAACGAGCCAATCGGATAACGAGGTTGATATCATAGCTGTTTGGGTCGGTGCAGTTGCGTCTTCACATGGATGGATCTAATGGGAGCGGAAATCAAGCAGCGGGTCTGTGGGGCGACGATCCTGATTAGGGTAGTTCGGTACCTCGGTTTCCGCCGGGGTTGTGGACACCGCGGCGAGCGACGTTGCGTTTTCTCAACAAACCAACAGCCTGGCAGCCACGCGCTCGCCAGGACCTTGAACGTGGTACAAATTCAAGTCGGTCGTTTCAGGGCCTCGGCGCGTATCAAGTCACGTCGCCAAAGGTCGGCCCTTCTTACCCATAGTTAGCACTTGTCACTCATATTTCTTTCATGAACTCGTCTGCGGGTCACAAACCGCGTTTTTCTTGACTCTCACGCAACATACCGAGAAGTCCAGAATCATGATGCGCCAACTGAATACCCTGTGTTCGCGGAGGTCCATGTGTTTCAAGTACGTCAATGTCACTCCAATCAGCTCTCTTGTACGACATTACACAGGTAAGTCTCCACAACGCGTGCTATAGCTTATTCTGTTTCACTTGGTCTCACACCGATGCCGTTTCAAAAGCTCCCAAGCCAGCCTCGCCGTTGGCGTTCGTGTTTGATATCGTCCGTGACGTGTTCCCGTTTTCTGGAGACCCCAGCAGACTGTCGTTTGGCTAACTTTCCCTGGTGGCTCAGGATGGTGTTCTCGTTCGCGGTGACAACGCCCTACCAGCTGCAAAGCGTGCATTAGAGATCTTGGATGGAAACAATCAGTTTGGCGTGTATGTTATTTTTTCCACTCCACCGTTTTTCGCCCGTCCTGATCGCTTTCCGCAGAAAAATACCTTACCTCTTAGTAAATGATACCTCATGTTTTCCACTTCCCATCAAACTCAATTATTCCTCAGCTAACAAATGGCGGTGGCGTGAGCGAGTCGACGCGCTGTCACAAACTCGGTCAACTGCTCGGAACCAAGGTAAGATCCGCGGTGCGAGATGGTCTTCCGTTCACTGAGAAAGATGCCACACAGCTCGATCCGGGGCGGTACATTCAAGCTCATACCGTGCTCAAGTCTGTGGTATACAAGTATGCTGATTCACCGGTGCTAGTACTCGGCGGCAAGGGCGATACCCTCCGAAAGGTTGCCGAAGGGTAATTACTTCATATTTTGCCCTACCCCATTGACATAGATCTCTGATCTCGAGAATAGCTATGGCTTCAGACATGTGTACACCACACTCGACATACTTGCTTGGAATAAGTCGTGAGTCACTCGCCGTTTTTCGGTTCTCAGAAGTCGCTCAAATGGGCAATAGTGTGTGGCCCTTTCACAACCTTACGGTTGAAGAGCGGGAGTCAGTCAAGGTCAGCCCGCCTGCTGGCGCTCCGATCATCTGCTCAATCAGATGAAATATATCCTTCATTCAGATCGCAGATTTCTCCAAAACATGCATTACCGCTATCATTGTATTTCATGATCCTCGAAACTGGGCCCTTGATATCCAAGTGATGTGTGATGTGATCCAATCAGGCGGCGTTGTGGGCGGTCCCTACTTACCTGATGATACGCACAAGGCGGCGGTCGACCTCGTTTTCTGCAATCCGGATCTCATATGGAAATCGAACTTGGATAGGCCTCGACTTGGTCAAGGGTCGTTCAAAGTGGCCTTCCAGAGCGTATTCAAGGTGACCGAGTTGAATGATTCGGCAACTCCCAGAGACGATGACCACATGTTTTCCGCAGTCGCTAACCGGAGCACAATATCCGTATACCCAGTTTGGAAAACCGACGGAAGCGACGTACCAGTTCGCGGAGCAAGTGTTGCGGGGACAACTGCAAGAAAAATACTGTGCTGACTCGGTGTAGGTGCCAAACAAGAGCAATGTGTTCCTGCCACCGCTGAAAATTGCATATTTCGCTGGACAGGTACATGGTTGGGGGTGAGTCGCCTAGTACGCCAAGTGACCACGAATTCATGTGCACTCCTCAGACAACCCAGAATCGGACATTGCAGGGGCGAATGCCGCACGTTGGAAGTCCATCCTGGTCAGGACGGGTGTTTGGGACCCTCGTCAGGGACCGCCAAGCCACCGCCCAACACACGAGGTCGAGGATGTGGAGCAAGCTGTGCAATGGGCACTGGAGCAGGAGCTCAGCCGTAAGCATGAGGCGGTGAGGGAGGCATAAACCTTGCCACGGTTAGGCAACGAAGGGTTAAATTGTTGCGCACGGCAATACATGGTCAACTTAGACGTAACTTTGGCCATGGCTGCCAACGTGCCGGGCTTGATTCCCAGGAGACAGGTATTTCATTTGGGGCTGTCCGGCATGTCGATCAGTATGCTCCGTGGCGACCTGAGCGGGCAGGTTGTCTTGTTTGTTTTGTTTTTGTTTTTTTTCTACAAACACGCGGGAAGAGGCAGATCTCAGATTGGTCAGCTAGGGCATGTTGTCGGCGGGTGGCCACGCAGTGATCACACTCTGTAGGCTGAAGGGGGCTCGATGGTGACAGAAGAGCTACAAGACTGTTGGGTAGGAATTTGACCTCGACTATGCATTTCGATATCAGGATCTGGTTCTGTGGTTCACTAGGTTATCGTTTCCTAATTGGGCAAATTGCGTTATAGAAATCAAATTTAGGTTACTCGTATTATGCCTCGGTCATTGCAAGGATGGTCCATTCACTATCGGAGTTGCAGGGTTCAGTGCGCTTGTCAATCCCATGTATAAAGCGTTTCGAGCTCAAATATGTCCTCCGATTGACTTTCGAGTGCCCTACACTCCCTCCTCCTTCCGAACATGGCCTGTGCCTCGACCTCTTCCCGTCATTCCGCAGATCCTATTCCCCCTTCTCTTGCGGTACCGCAACTCCGAACCGTCGTAGAGTACAGAAAAGACGGCGCGATATCCAAGATGCGCTCGCACAAGGGGAATATACCCGTTCTTCCCCAAACCAAACTCTGTCCCCACTGTCCCGCCAAATTTACCCGCACCACCCATCTTAATCGACACCTACGTACCCGTGAGTGTTGCCTCCCACTCGAGTGTAAATACCCCCGCTCAATGGGTGAACCGTACAGACACTGGGGACAGGTCCCATCACTGTGATGTAAGCCTATCCGCGAAAATGTCTCGTCTCCCTTCCGTGCTAACGTCTGCACCCCGACAGACCTGTGATGCGCAGTTCACCCGCAGTGATCTATTGACGCGACATAAAAAAACATGTGGTGATTCGTGGGTATCTCGTCTTTTGTTTTCCCAGTGACCCTGCTCCTGTGTGCGCCCTGTTTCCGCTGTTCGATCTTACGCACGATTCTAGATCCCATGCTAACCGCACGAGGCGACGGTCTTGCCAGGCTTGTGCCGACTCCAAAGTGAAGTGTGATTTGCAGCGGCCATGCAGCAAATGCCAGGCACGTGGGAAAGAGTGCGTGTTTGTCATTCGGTCCTCCAGGCCGTCCGGAATGGGTGTGGTACCGACACTGACCACCACGACGGTGGAGCGAAGCTCGGATTCTGAAGATCGGGCTCCAGTGCTAATCCCTACGCCTCCTCGCCCTGCCACTTCCCCGTCTCCGAAGCTATACTACCCCGCGGATCACTTGCCAGTCGATCAGCAGACCCAGGGCGACTGCCACTGGGTGACCACACCATCCAGTGCCAACACGAATGCGGCACCCTCGCCATCAGAGCAGTTTTGTACAGGCTCGGCGAGCGATACGAGTTCCCCCGCCTCTGTCC
>JBBPSN010000452.1:0-17637 GCA_038093615.1 Austroboletus olivaceoglutinosus | reverse complement strand
GGGGGGAGACAATTGGATGACTCTTTGGAAAAAAGGTCTCAATATTGCTCATACTTGGAAGGGAGGATGACCAGTGGGCAAGGGGAGGCTTTTTGTGCAAGCATGGTGGAAGCAGTGATGAGGCATATATCATGTGCTTTGTGATAGGATCAGATAGTGTGGTCAAGAAAGTTGGATAGCATTTCTTTTCCAAGAAACTCATTAAGGCAAGTTTTGATTGGGCAAGGGGGGAGAGGGGGTAGGAGGATGATGGTTCCTTTTGCCCAATTGATGAGCAGGTTGGCATCTTTCAGCCAAGGATATCTGAAAATGATTCTCTCTCAACCATAGTTGAGGACAAAGAAGGGGACGCAGTATTCTTGGGACCCGATAACAATAGTCAATGACATGGAGTATCTAGCTCCATCAGGGAGAGGGTGGTTGAGGTTGTTTACTACCAGAGGTTTCTGTAATTTGACCAAGGGTAATTGAAGCCTTTTTGCATATGACAAGTCGAAGCAATTGATGTCTGCTCCACTATCAAGAAGGGCATGGTGGACAGCTTTGTTTTGAATGGAAGGGATTGTGATGGGCATGGAAGTGGTATTAGGAACCATACAATTTTTTCTATTCATAGCAAGGTAGGATACTTGAGCCATACAAGTATTCTTTATTAAAAATCCTCCAGAGTGCTTTTGTTCTCTTCTGCCATAGTAATTTTGGTGGTAGACACAGTTTTTAATATTGCCACCTTCTGTCTAGGGCAAGTGGTCATGAATTGCAGACTGGCAGAGGTGAAATGCCTGGATTTTTGGCATCTGAAGCACAGTTTATTGGTGACACATCTGGCTCTTTCAGCTGGGGTGAGTTTTCCAATGGAAATGGTGTCAGGATCTTTGATTTGGGGGCAGCAAGAGGCATAGACGGGTTTGGGCAGTGCTGACCTGCACATGATCAGAATTATACTGAGTCAGGAACATAAGCTATGACCTATTTCCATGGTCAAAAGAAGGTCCATATGGTGGACTATATACCCTAATATTTCTGTGATTTTATCTTAAGTCCTTGTAGAGATATGGTAATTTCTTTCTTGTATGTTTTTGCTACACATATATTAGTAGTTATACTAGTGTACTTAACCTAATCACTCATTTTCATGTAATAGGCCCCTAACTGCCACTATGGTCAGGTAATTAGTAATTACATGATATTGGTCACATGATATGGCACCCTGCCAGCACCACAGCCACTAATCTAAGCCAAAAAGAGACAAATACTCAAATTGGTAAAGAATAAGGTTCCAGGTTGCTTAAGGAAGCTGCATAGCCTGCCCCAATTGGGATGCATAGCCATACCCTGCAGGGTCCAACACAGCCTGTCAGCAGCACAGCCATAAGGCCCTGCAATTGCAAATTGCCCAAATGATATAAACAATAAAGTTTACCCATAACTGGATGCATAGCCTTTTGTATGACTCATTATGACTCATAGTGAGTCATAAGTCCACTTTAAGGGTCTAACACAGCTGCATGTAATTAGTATATATAGATAGCTGATCTGTGCCCTAGATTTCAATCAATTTGATCAAACCTTCAATTCCTGAAGGAGTATCAAGATCCCAAGTGAGATCTGGGAGGGAAAAGGGTCCATTAAGTTCGCTTCTACCTAGATTACATAACATCTAAGTGTACAAAGCAAAACTCAGCCCTAAATCAACCTTTTGGTGCATAGTTAGTAGGAGAAAAGGTCAAATAACCACTCCACACTGTCCCTAGAGGTTCCCTAAGTGTAGATAAGGTTCCATTAGGTAATATCGCTTAAAAGTGTGCTTACATAAGCCTCAAAAGCGGTTATCTAGGACATTTACACATTTAAGTATATGTTAAGTGACTATTGGTAGTTAAGTACTAAAGTAGAAAGCCTCTGCCTTAATTGGGAAGAGTACTAAAGTAGAAAGCCCCTGATTAGGTCATTGAATCACCTAGTAGGTGGCCACTATAGCAGAAAGGCACTGTAACTTAGATAAATCTAGTCTAAGAATATCTATTAGCTGAGCACCCACTGTTATGATAGAAGACCCCGCGGCTACTTTTTCTCCTTTTTACTATCCTTTTCCTCTGTACTCTCTGACCGATTACCCTCTACCTGAGAACCCGTTCTCCGTTAATGACAACTCCCCGTTTCCCAATGCCTTCCCTGTCTGGCCTCCTTCCTCATAGGGTTACGATTGGCTTTATGTTTCATTACCTATCCTCTGGACACTTATCTCCTCTGCCTTTTCTTCTAGGCAAGTGCTCCTTATCAGTATCTCATAGGACTTCCCTTACTCAATACTTACCTTTCTCAACCCCTTGGTCTGTACTCATTTTCTTACCTATAAAAGTGCCATGTATAGTAGACTATTCCCTAGTTAAATTTACACAATCCAATGTAGTGTTTAGCCCCAGACCTTGCTGCCTTAGTCACTCAGAATCTCCGTGACTCTCCTTCGCCTCTAAGGACTTCGTGCTACCTCTGAGTGCATACTCACTGTTCAAGTCCGCTTCACCATTGAGTGTCATACTCAAGGACTATTCAGAACCTTCCCTCACCTAGGTACCAGCCCTGTTCGAGGCCCTGAGTTGAGCGCTATCATTAGCGTAACAAAAGATTTAACTCTACATATACCTCT
The DNA here is from genome assembly GCA_038093615.1 of Austroboletus olivaceoglutinosus. Classification (NCBI taxonomy): domain Eukaryota; kingdom Fungi; phylum Basidiomycota; class Agaricomycetes; order Boletales; family Boletaceae; genus Austroboletus; species Austroboletus olivaceoglutinosus. The sequence continues at coordinate 14,987 of JBBPSN010000452.1, read as the reverse complement.
GCTACCATGCAGAAAGGTTGCCCACCATTTCACGATACTCTGCCCAATACAATTCCAACAAAGAAGAAGAGATTACCTTCCATTGAGCGCAGCAAGCTAGCCAGATCATCACTGATAACCTAGCTGCATGAGAACAAGAACGTCGTCAAAGTTCCCTACTTCTAGCATCCCCCGGTTCATCCTATCGTTGACTCTCTATTCCCCAAGCCATCTCTTCTGTGTTCTCTCGACACTCAGAGCCACCTACTGAAGAGGATATAGATATTGTCTTAACCTCCCCTCCTCACAAACCAGAGTCATTACCCGGAGAAAACCCTATCTCTGTCCATCTTTCCCCATCTAACTCTGAATACCACTCTGAGGACCCAGGAGACGATACCTCTCTCCCCTGTTCCCATCACCCAGACCCCGATGACCCAAATATGTCAGAATTAAAAGCCGGCTTACCTGATGAATTCTCTGGTGAACCATCAGATGCCAACTTTTGGATAAGGGCAATGGATGCGTACTTCCAAATGAATGCCTCAAAGTACGATGATGTAAAGAAGGTGTTCACCACCTTGAACAGGATGTCGAAAGGTCGTGGCTGCATCTATGCCAAAGCCACCTATGAGAACATTGACTTTGGAACTATTTCCTCCGCCGACATCACTTGGGTCTGTATTAAAGAAGACTTCCTAAGTGCATTCTCTCACAAAGACTCTGCTGCTGACACCAGACTAAAACTCCAGAACGTCTTCATGAAAGGAAAAGGAATCGAGGCATGTGACAGATACAAAACAGACTTCTCCCTCCTCGCCGCCAAATCTTGCCTTACCGACCAAAACGGCTTGATCGAATACTACATGAAAGGTCTTGATCCCGACCTTGTAGATAAAATCATCAGAGGAGAAAAGGAACCTGAAACTCTCAAAGACTGGATGACAAAAGCTGCCATTTTCACCTGCCAACACAAGTGAATCTGAGATATATGAAAGGGACATTTCGACTCACAACAAAGCACCAAAGACCCCCACACCATGAACATAGATGCAATCCAAACTAAACGTCTGGAATCTCTCTCTCCTATGGAAAGGGCTTGCCACATACAAGAAAATCACTGCTTCATCTGCCATAAAGTTGGATGTTCCACCTGCAATCATCGTACAAATACGTCATCCCAGTCCCAACCACCACACCCCCCTCAAAACCCTGCCCGCACCCAAATGATAGCCGCCCCAGAACCAGCAAAGATAGACCCCCTCTGGAAGTATGTCCAGTAGTTACAAACTAAGAACAAAGTCACTGACATAGAAGTACTCGACGTTCTTAAGGAGTGCTTTGCCAATGAAGGATCAACCGAAAACGTAGCCTGCATTGAAGAAAGAGATAAGAACTTCCAGGATTTTTGAAATGGAGCAAGGAATTAACATCCTTTGCTCCAGCTGTAACTTCTGTACTTGTATCTTCTGAAACAAATTCAATTCTCATTCCCGTTTCAATATCGACTACAGAAGGAAAAAGCATTGAAACTACCACTGCCCTCATTGATTGCAGAGCCACCGGCTCCTTCATAAACTATGACTTCACCAAAAGAAACAACTACCCCCTCAAAAGAATTCCTTGCCCCATCTGTGCATTGAATGTGGATGGCTCAGGTAACAAGTCAGGTATGATCCAGTATAGGACTACACTGGCTTTGTGGATGCAAGGCATCAAAGAACACAGGACCTTCCTCGTGCTACCATCTAGCAAGGAAAACGTCATCCTAGGAATGACATGGCTAAGGGAACAGAACCCCCTTATTGACTGGACTTCCGGAGAAGTCATGATCTCAGGCAACTATAAAGTCCCCCGATGAGATGAAAATGATGCCCTCAAGCAATAATATCTCTTATGATATCTCCACGCCAACTCTGACTATAAGATCAACAAGTGGTATACCTGCCACTTCAAAGAAGCGGAACATATCCGCCGAACTACCATTTCCACCACCATTACCACCGAGCACAAAAAACCCCCCATCTTCCTCCCACCAGCATATGAAGCTTACCAAGATGTCTTCGAAAATAAAGGGCTCCCACCACTACCGCTAGCTCGACCTTTTGATCATAAAATCAAGCTTATGGATTCCTTCATACCCTGATGAGCTAAACCATATCCTCTCTCCCTCCCTGAACAAGCGGAATGTAGGAAGTTCCTCAACGAGCATCTAGCTCGGGGAACTATCCAACCATTGAAATCTCCCCAGGCTTCCCCTATGTTCTTTGTTCCAAAGAAAGGAGGAGAGGAACTTCGCCCCTACCAGGACTACCAGGATCTAAACAAGCATACAATCAAGAATGCTTACCCCCTCCCAAACATCTCGGAACTCATTGACCGCTTCGCAGGATCCAAGTTCTTCACCAGTCTCGATATCGAAGGAGGATATCACCACATCCGAATCAAACCCGAGGATCGATGGAAGGCTGCCTTCATTATCCTGTTTGGACTCTTCGAACCCACTGTCATGTTCTTTGGCCTTTGCAACAGTCCACCTACCTTCCAAGCATTCATGGACACCGAATTCGCCAATTACATCAGTGAAGGATGGCTCTCCATTTATATGGACGACATAGGGATACATTCTAAAGATCTCGTCACTCACCAAGAACATACCAAGAAGGTTCTCCAATGATGTTGTGACCTCAAGCTCAAATGCAAGCTAAAGAAATGTTCATTCGACTCTGACACCATGAACTATCTCAGTCTTGTCATACATCCCAGTCACTTAGGCATGGATATGGTCAAACTCCAAGCCATAGAAGAATGGGAGGCCCTCACTTCTCTCAAAGTGGTCCGCTCCTTCCTCGGATTCTATAACTTCTATAGGAAGTTCATTCCCAACTTCTCTCATCTTGTTCAACCCCTTGTGGAACTAACAAGGAAAGTACAGACCTGGGATTGGACCCCACCCCACCAAGAAGCTTTTGAGACACTGAAGAAACTCTTCTCCACCTAGCCCATCCTTCGATTCCCTGACCCCAACCTCCAGTACCACCTGATGACTGACGCTTCCCTTACTGCCACCGGAGGAATTCTGATGCAGAAAGATGGTAATGGAGACCTCCATCCTTGTGCTTACCGATCGGCCACCCTTGGCAATGCTGAACGAAATTACGATATCTACAACAAAGAGCTCCTTGCCATCATCCAAGCCTTGGAGGATTGGTGCCACTACCTGCTTGGTGCCCGCCACACAGTCATCTTACTCACTGATCACAAAAACCTCACGTACTTCCACCAACCTCACCGCCTCTCCTGTCGCCATGCTCGATGGCAAATATTCCTATAGGACTTTGACCTACTTTTAACTTACACTCCAGGCACACAGATGGGCCCTGCTGATGCCCTATCATGAAAGGATTCTGTCGACACATCCGAGGACAATGTTGAAGTTACCCTTCTCCCTAACACCATGTTCATCCGATCTCTCGACCTTGCAATTGCCAATAAAATTTGGGATTCTACCCCTGCTGATCCACTCATACTTACCGCCCTCAAGGCTGTTACGTTTTTGTTCTTACCTACGTCTCCCTTTTCTTTTTTCTGCTTGTTTCTTCGTTTCTACCTACGTCTCTCAGTAGCCTTGCCTGTTGAGCCCCGCTCATGGACTACTATCACTAGCATCGTTCAACACGACAACCCTATGTTACTAACGTATTTACTTAGTGATACCCCACTAGTCAGCATGGCGGCTCAGTCAGCTGCTGCTTACTTAGCTTTTACCCTTCTGCATGGACCATCAGCCGTAGTATTTAAGCTACAAGTCTCTTACCATGTAAAAGCATCTTAGTCTTACTTTCAATCAAGTATCGATTCTCGATCCACTCTTCCCGAGTGCCTCCCATCGTCTTTAGTTGGCGTCCCACTATTGAAGTGGACGCTCATCGTCACAACAGATTTGCCTGCCAAGCAGTCTCGTTCCCTGACTCAGCCGGCTTACGCATGGCCAGTCCTATCCCTTATCACAGTATTGGTCCATACAGTCTGTTGGACGTCGTCACCGCAGGTTTACTCAGCAGAGTTACCTTGCACTCCTTGAACCCACCGTTGGACTCTCGAGTCCACGAAACCTTGTCTACCAAAAGTCGACCCGACCGCCAGCGGTCATAACAAAAGACTAAGATCCACTTTGAACGGCTATCCCTGCATAGACCACCCCCTCCTAGCAAAACACCCTGTCTTCCACCTTCGAAACTACTTCGGGGAATGAAGAAACCCCAGACCTGGAGTCCCCACTCTCCGACCTTGATGAAACACCAGAACCACAACCAGACCCATTCCTACGCACCCTTCGACCAACCATGCGCCCCCCATTTTCGTGACAAGCATCTATCGCCTCTATCTCTATACCATTCAGTACAACCCTTGTACCCACCAAGAAAAGCTCCCCTTTATCTATGAACCCTCCTGTCCTTGGCTTTCCCACCCAAAGACCTACCCTTCTTGCCCTCAGTCTTCCAGCCGGTGCCCCCGCCCCTGCCCTGCCACCACCACCCCCTGCTGCAGCATTCCCAATGGCCACTGCACTCCCCAAATACAAAGTCGGCCGCCCCAGTGATTTCTATGGAGACGCAAATCGCGTAGAAACATGGCTCGGGGAAATCAACGGGTACCTCTTCCTCAACAACCACATCTACACCATTGACAAAACAAAAGTAGGATTCGCCCTATCGTTCATGAAAGACAAACCCGTCAACATCACCGCAAAAGGAAACACTACCGCTGGGCCTTGGGCCACTGAATATCGCCACGTTGCCAACACCAGATCCCTCCCGGCCTATGACACCTACGACATCTTTGTCGCCCTTATTCGTACCACGTTTAAACTGGCCGACGCAGCCCAAGCAGCCTACCACTGGCTCGACCAACAAAAAGCTAGTCATGAAGAAGACAGACTGCTAATATACAACAACACCTTCCTCAGCAAAGCTGCTCTCGCTGGCATCACTGCCGAAAATACGCTCATCCACCTCTATGAAAAAGGGATCTACGAGGGATTAGCATGCCAAATTATCTCCATGGAAACCCCTCCTACCACATTAGCCGCGTACATGACCCACACATCGAGTTTCCATGGCAAATGGAAACAAGCGCGCTCTCTCCGACCCCCCGCCAAAACATGTTCCCCCACCCCAGCTGTTGGAGCAATCACCATTGCCAAACTCACTCCCCAAGAAAAGGAATGTTGCTTCAAAAACTCCCTCTGTTTCCATTGTCGACAACCAGGGCATCTCTCCAACTCCTGCCCCCAATTCCCTTCTTCCAAAACACATCTGCACATTGCCGCTCTACTCGCAGCAACCCTGACCCCCAACATCCCTCTAGTGGATTTTTGATTCAGGATACACAAACGGCTCATGTATCCTCTGTAATTACTCCTGATTGTGTATGTATGACAGACAATACTACTCTCCCTCTCTGCTTCACGATCAGACCCAACACCGTACACCATGCTCTCATCGACAGTGGCGCCGACATCAATTGTTTCGACCTGTCCTATGCCCGACAACTGAAATTACCACTCATTCCTCTTGCAACCCCTCTTGCGGTTAGTAACCTTAACCACCCCCTTGAAAACAGAGCCCGCTACTCGATCACTCTCGATACCATCATTGGTTCTCAAACTTATTCCATCCCCTTCTTTCTTATCGATTGTGGAAAGAAATGAATCATCCTCGGACGACCCTGGCTTAACGACAGTAACCCTATCATAGACTGGCGCAACAGCACCATCTCCCTACCCCCTATACCCCCCCCCCACCTGTGCGTACTCATCTTCACCAGTACCTAGGAACGGAATCCCCACCAAACCTCATTGACCACGCCCTCCGCTCCCACCATGCATCTCACGACATCCGATTAGTAACTACTTCTACCAAACTGGCCCAGGACGCCCCGTTAAAACCCCCGGTAGTGCTCCTGCCCGAGTACCAGCAATACAGCGACCTTTTTACTAAGGAATCCTCCGACCGTCTTCCCCCTTCAGGGACGCCCTCTCACTCCATTACCACCGACAACTCATTCGTCCCAAAAGTGGGCAAACTCTACTCGCTCACTCCCGACGAGTGTGTTACACTCAATACCTTCATCAACGACAATCTCCGTACTGGCAAAATCGTCCCCTCGGCCTCCCCCCAAGATTCCCCCTGCTTTTTTGTCAACAAAAAAGAGAAAGGTGATCTCCATCTCTGTATCGATTACCACCATGTCAACGCCCATACAGTCAAAGATGGCTACCCCCTCCCTCGTATCGACGACATCATCGATTCGCAAACTGGAAATACCATCTTCTCCAAATTTGACGTTAGCGCTGGCTTCACCCGAATCCCAATGACTGCCATCCCCACCCCCGGTTCTACCCTCGACTCCCAAAGCCTTGCCGCTTTCATCACCCATCGTGGCCTCTTCACCCTGACGGTCATGTTGTTCGGGCTCGTCAATTCCCCCCCCACTTTTCAACGTGCTATGACAAATTTCTTCACGGGACTCTCCGGCCTCTCGATTTATATGGACGATATCCTGATCGGCTCCCCCAACCGGGTTACTCATACCGCTCGCACACACGCCTTCCTTTCGCGCTGTTGCGACCTTGACCTCCCTTTGAAGCTCTCCAAATGCGCTTTCAACGTCACTACCATTGACTATCTCGGCCTCGTCCTCCAACCCAGCCATATAGCCATGGATCCTGTTAAACTCGCCGGTATCACTGATTGGCCTACCCCCATCAAACTCCGTGACATCCGTTCCTTCCTCGGCTTCACTAATTTCTACCGATATTTCATTTCGGGTTACTCACACGTGGCCTGCCCACTCATCAACCTCACCAAGAAGTCCACCCCATGGGTCTGGTCCACCCCTTGCCAACACGCATTTGATGACCTCAAACGACGTTTCACACGCGAACCCATACTTCAACTCCCCCGGTCCTCCGCCCCTTTCGCCATCGCCACCAACACCTCACTCTACGCCTCCGGTGGAATTCTCCTTCAAACCGACACTAATGGCGACTGGCGCCCCTGCACCTACCTTTCCCACGCATTCTCCCCCGCCGAACACAACTACCACATTTATGACCGCGAACTCATGGCAGTTCTCTCCGCCCTTGTCACCTGGCGACATCACCTCCTTGGGTCCCCCTTCCCAGTCACCGTCTTTACGGACCACGCCAGCCTTGCTTACTTCCGCGCCCCACATAAACTTAACCACCGGCAGGCCTGCACTCTCGTTACCCTCTCTGAATATGACCTTCACTTCGTCCACATTCCCGGACGACTCCTCTCCGGCCCCGACGCCTTATCCCGTCGACCCAATCACCTCCCCACCACCGACCTTGATAACGAGGACATTACCCTCCTCCCTCCGGACCTATTCATCAACCTCATCGACATCGCCCTTCGCGACAAGTTGTCCCTGTCCCATGGTTCTGACCCACTTGTCCTCACCGCCCTTCGGGCTATGGACGGTACCATCCCCCCCCAGTTTCACTCTCGCCTTTCCGACTGGTCCTACACCGATGGCTTACTCGCCTACCAGGGTCGTACCTATGTTCCCCCCGACCTCCGCTGCACAGTCCTCCATCGATCCCACGACCACCCATCTGCAGCCCACCCCGGTGTCCTCAAAACACGCCAACTTGTAACCTCGTCCTTCTGGTGGCCCAGCCTTGCTTCTTTCATTCACCACTATGTTGAGGGCTGCGCCTCTTGCCAGCAAAACAAGGTCCTTACCCACCCCTCTTCCCCCCCTCCTATCCCCATCCCATCCACCTCCTCTTCCCGCCCCTTCACCCAACTTTCCTGCGACCTCATCACCAGGCTTCCCCCTGCTGGCCCCTCTTCCTTCAACAGCATCCTGGTCATGGTCAACCATGGCCTAACCAAGGGAGTGGTTCTTTGCCCTACCAAGTCCACCGTTACTGCCGAAGGCATTGCCACCCTTTTTTTCCACAACATCTACCACCGGTTCAGCCTCCATAAGAAACTCATCTCCGATCGAGGACCCCAATTCGCTTCCGCCTTCGCCAAAGAATTAGGATGCCTCCTCCACTATGACGTCTCCCTCTCCACCGCCTTCCACCCTCAGACCAATGGACAATTGAAACGAGTCATCCAAGAGCTCAAAGTCAATCTACGAGCTCTATGTGGAAACAACCCCCTCACTTGGCTCAAACACATTCCCCACTCCGAATTTGTACACAACCACCGCCCGCACTCCGTCACTGGCAAATCTCCGTTTTCCCTCCAAATGGGTTATGAACCCCTCACCCTTCCGTCAGTCCTACCGACCTCCAACCTCCCCGCAGTGGAACAAAGACTACGAAATCTTACCGCCGCAAGGGACGAAGCCCTTGTCGCCCATGACCTTGCCCGGCGAACTATGGCCGCGCGTTCTCATGGGCCTTACACCCAGTTCAAATTAAAAGACAGAGTCTGGCTGGACGCTCATAACCTCCAACAGCATGTTCCCACCGCAAAGCTCACCCCCAAGCGAAAAGGGCTGTTCGAAGTAATCAAAATCCTCAACAAAGCCGCTTATGAACTTCGACTCCCACGAACGTGGAAAATCCACCCCGTTTTCCATGCCTCCCTTCTATCGCCGTATCATGAGAACAAGATCTACGGGACAAACTTCCCTCAACCGCCACCTGATCTGATTGCCGGAAGCGAAGAATACGAAGTCCATCAACTTCTATGCCACCGGGGAACTCATGGTCACTGCCAATTCCTCATTCAGTGGAAAGGATACACACCAGAAGAAGACTCCTGGGAACCCGAGTCTAATTTAGGAAATGCCAAGGAAATCCTCGACGAATATAAACGCCTCCGTCCCAAAGCGTTCCAGAGGAAATAACTACTCCTACCCCCTTTACCCACCATTCCAATCCCAACAGACCCCACTGAGCCTCTTACCGAGCTCGACCAACGTTCCCATCGCACCCACTCAGTCTCAGTCTACCAGTATGCCCCTATCACCCCCTGCACCCGCGGTCAACTCTGTCCTATATGCCGCGAACTCGCTCCAACGCCTCAACTGACTCCTTCCCCGCCCTCAGCCCTATCTCCTCCAACGAGTCCATCTCTCGGCTCTGCTACAACCCTGCCACCCGTCAGACCGAGGTCTGCAATGACCTCAATCCCCCTTACACTCCCGACCCCCACGAAATACTACAAGCGGAGGAAAGATCATCCCCCGACCCGAATGACGCCCCCCACGTCCTGCAAGGGGACGAACTCTCTCAAAAAGAGACGCAGTCGCACCCCTTCTCCAGACCCCTTGAGGACGACGACGAAGCGCGTGAGGCTCTTGGCCACCACCACCTCGTAGCGGACCTCTCTCTCTTCATAGCCAATCCACTGGAGCTCACTGTGTCCGCTGGATTGACCCTCTCTCCTGCCTGTCAACCCCTCCATTTCTCCCCTATGACGGACGATGATCGCTCTTTTGTCCTCACGGCCTTATGCAACCCCCGAATGACCCACCCCCTCCGTACCCACTTGCTAGAAAACTCCCCCCTCCTTTCCCTTTACCACGCCTTCGTCACTCTCTGTAAAGTCGACCAAATAGCCTTGGTTCCAACAAGAGATGTCCCGGTCACCATGGCCCTAGAACAGGTCAACAGTCGTGTAAACGACCTCAAAGAGCACCTCCTCCTCACCATGCACTCTCTAGGCATGACCACCACCCTTCGCAACCTCGACTATTCTCTTTATCAATCATATCATTTCACCTTCCCTGAGTACGTCGGCACTGCCCCGCTCCCCCACCCCCTCCCAGGGCCAGTACTGCTAAACGACGACAACCTAGCCCTATATGAGGCCATGGATTGGAGTCGTCCCAGGTCACTCCAACCCCTTCAACTCTCGCTTTGCTGCACCCCCCATTACTGCTTCGGATGTAATCGCAAGGGACACTTTCGTTTCGACTGTCGGGCCTATACCTGTCCATACTGTCATGACTCGGCCCCTGGACACCCCCCCGTCACCTGTCCAGACAGACCCCCGGCAATCACCACCACCGACGTTCCCCCGAACTCATTCAACACCCCCGCTGTGATTGCACTCTCTCCCCCAGCGCAGACCCCTAGCAAGAAGCAGCGACGACACGGGAAACATTCCGCCCACATCAACGTCTCTTCGTCTCGCTACCTCGTCAACCCTGATCCCGCCTTACTGGTCTCCCTCTTCGACGATCCCCCTCACCCCCCACCTACTTTCTCTACCCCTACCGACCCGGATGGCTTTACTAACGTCGACGACTCTGCTTTCATTTGATAGGGTGAGGCTCTTATGGGATTTGAGGGTAGCCTGGGAGTAATGTTATGTTTTTGTTCTTACCTACACCTCCCTTTTCTTTTTTCTGCTTGTTTCTTCGTTCCTACCTACGTCTCTCAGTAGCCTTGCCTGTTGAGCCCCGCTCATGGACTACTATCACTAGCGTCGTTCAACACGACAACCCTATGTTACTAACGTATTTACTTAGTGATACCCCACTAGTCAGCATGGCGGCTCAGTCAGCTGCTGCTTACTTAGCTTTTACCCTTCTGCATGGACCATCAGCCATAGTATTTAAGCTACAAGTCTCTTACCATGTAAAAGCATCTTAGTCTTACTTTCAATCAAGTATCGATTCTTGATCCACTCTTCCCGAGTGCCTCCCATCGTCTTTAGTTGGCGTCCCACTATTGAAGTGGACGCTCATCGTCACAACAGATTTGCCTGCCAAGCAGTCTCATTCCCCGACTCAGCCAGCTTATGCACGGCCAGTCCTATCCCTCGTCACAGTATTGGTCCATACAGTCTGTTGGACGTCGTCACCACAGGTTTACTTGGCAGAGTTACCTTGCACTCCTCGAACCCACCGTTGGACTCTCGAGTCCATGAAACCTTGTCTACCGAAAGTCGACCTGACCGCCAGCGGTTGTAACAAAGGCAATGTATGATGGCGTTGCCCTACTCCCTCAATTGGTCCCATCCGATTGGTCTTATTCCGATCAGCACCTATACTTTTGTGGACGTTTTTACATTCCTGAACCCACACGCCCTGATCTCATCCATGGAATCCACAATTCCCTCACAGGTGGCCACGCTGGCCAATTTCGCACCCTCTCCCTCCTTGAATAAGACTACTGGTGGCCTGGCATGTCCACCTTTGTCCGCCATTACATTGCTGGCTGTGCCACTTGCCAAAGCAACAAGGTCAACACCCACCCAACAACGCCTCCACTGTCCCCAATCCCGTCTTCCTGCACTCGCCCTTTCCAACAAATCTCTATGGATCTCATCTCTGGCCTCCCCCTTACCTAGGATTTTGATTCTGTTATGGTTGTGGTCAACCATGGCCTCACGAAGGGGGTAATTCTCTATCCTTGTGACAAAACAATTAATGCTCGAGGAATCACACACCTCTTTTTCCAAAATGTGTTCAAATGTTTTGGACTTCACAACAAATGCATCTCTGATCGCGGTCCACAGTTTGCCTCAGCATTCTCCAGAGAACTAGCCCGCTTCCTCCAATATGACCTAGTGCTGTCAAGTGCCTACCATCCCAAGACCAACAGAGAAACCGAACGAGTAAACCAGGAACTAGAAACCTGGCTCCGGATCTTTTGCAATAAAGACTCCGCTAAATGGCCTGACTTCCTCCCTATGGCTGAATTCCACCATAATTCTGCCATGCACTCCGTCATGAAACGATCCCCCTTTTCCCTCATGATGGGATACAAACCACACACTTACCCAAAAATAGGAAAAACCTTCATGCCAGCATTACAATCACGATTGATCTCTCTCTCTGATGCTAGGGATGAAGCCCAAGCAGCCCACAATCATGCCTGCCTCCTAATGACTGCCAGGAATCACAAAAAGTTCACCCTGTTCAAAATAGGAACCAACATATGGCTAGAAGCCACCAATCTCCGCCTCAACTTCCCCTCCTGGAAACTAGCCCCAAAAAGAGTTGGACCCTTTGAGATTGTCAAGGTACTATCCCCAATCGCCTACCAGCTGAAACTACCCCTGACCTGGAAAATCCACAATGTCTTCCATGCTTCCCTTTTTACACCATATCGAGAAACCACTGAACACGGCCCCAATTTCGATAAGCTGCCACTGGAACTAATAGGCGGTGAAGAAGAGTGGGAGATAAAGTGAATCATCCTCCATTGAGGAATTCCTGGAAGAAAACAATACAGGGTCTGATGGAAAGGATATGGGACAGGTGAAGACACATGGGAATCCGAGTCCAACTTAGAAAACGCCAAGAACATCCTCACCGCTTATAAGAAAACCAAAGGGCTTTGAGCAAGCCCCTATGCCCCAATTCTACTTCTGCTTCGCTCCCAAAGAAACCTATGCCAAGTGCCTCTTCCATTTCTGCAATGAACTTCCCCCCAATCACACTACCACCCACTCTTACTTCTGCCACGTCCCCTACTGTATCTGGCACACTGATTGGTAACTCTATGACCAATACCACTCGGATCCACTGCCCCTCCAGTCCATCCACCCCTTGCACCATCTCCATTCCGAATGCCCCAGAAATTCCCGTCTATGGCACCGGATCCCCCCATACACTCCCTATGCTCTTGCCACCGCCCTCCTTATCTGAACCTGTCAGGTTCCATGCGCTGGGACCACCAATACATGCACACAGGCTTCCACCCACCCACAGGCGCACCCTTTACATTACTGTCCTTGAATGTCCTACCCTCTTTGACAGACTTATCAAGGAGCCTGGATATGCGGATGGAAATTTCTTTGCTCCTTTCCTCGCCCTCTACCAACGTCTTGGCCTCGCAATCTCTCTCAACTGAGATCGCGTGACCACCCACCCCTTTCCCAACAGCTCGATCGATCTCACCATTGAACATTCCTTGGTGGAGACGTGGACCCATCTACTCTCCCAACTCCACAACGTTGGTTTTGCCAGGATTATCAACTCTCTCCCCAGACAAGACATCGAGCCATTCCTCACTTCCATCCTCCAATCCCTTTCCCCTGACTACAATGAAAAATATTGGTATCCTATCCCTTATCTGACCTCTGAGTCCTCCACAGTCAACATGCCGGTCTTCGACTGCATCTCTGATGACGAATGGATCTTCAACCCCCCCATTTTCAGACCTCGAGGACCTCTATTGGGAGGAATTATCACCACCGCTAACAGACTGGCAACGGGTACCACCAAAACCCCTACTGACTGGACCACCACCCCCCATTCCCCCGAGACCCCCACCTACACCACTGCCTCAACCTCTACCCATCTCTCAGGCCCTACACAACCTGGTCTGTCGCCTCAGCCTGTTGGGAAAAAGAAGGTCACCCAACAGAACAAGATCTTGGCCTCATATGGGCTCGCTCACCCCAGTCACTCTCCTACATCAGTCCCTGACCCCACACCCCTTCTGATCCCCCCTCCTACCACCAACACTCCCATCGTTGTCACCCTGATCTGCCATCTCCGGCCGAATGTCCAGTGTTACCATTATGGCTCCATCTCCCATGTACAGATTTACTGCCCTGAATATAGATGTCCATTCTGTAGACAACTTGCTCCCGGACACATCTAGCACGCCTGCCCCAACAACTGTTGCGCCCACTGCAACATCATCAGACATCTCACTGTCGACTGTGTACCCATCAACATCTGGGACAATGATGCCATCATCCTCAATGAGGGAGACCCGGAGGGATTCTAGATGGATGTTTGTGGATACAGAGTATCCACCTGTTGAAGGAGGTAATGTTATGATAGAAGACCCCATGGCTACTTTTTTTCCTTTTTACTATCCTTTTCCTCCATACTCTCTGACTGATTACCCTCTACCTGAGAACCCGTTCTCCATCGATGACGACTCCCCGTTCCCCGATGTCTTCCCTGTCTGGCCTCCTTCCTCGTAGGGTTACAATCGGCCTTATGTTTTATTACCTATCCTCTGGACACTTATCTCCTCTGCCTTCTCTTCTAGGCAAGTGCTCCTTATCAGTATCTCTGTTATATTTTTATCCTTTTTGTTTTCCTTTACCTCTTGTCTTGTCTCAACCTTTCGGTCTGTTACCTATGACTTCCTGTAGCCTTGCCAGTAGGACTCCATAAACGGACTACTTACCATACTTACAATCGTCCAACATGACTTTCCTTATGTCACTAACGTATTTACTTAGTGATTCTCCAGTAGTCAGCATGGCGGCTCAGTCAGCCGCCGCTTACTCACCCTCTAGGTCTGTGCATGGACCATTCTATGTAGTATATAAGCTATGGACCCGATACCTTATAGAGACATCTTAGTCTTACTTTCAATCAAGTATCCACTTCCGATCCACTCACTGAGTGCCCCTTTGTCCCTTGCCCCGCTCTACCAATTGAGCGGAACCCCCCCCCCCCTTTCAACACAATGGATTTGCCTACCAGACAATCTCGTTACCTAACCCAGCTGGCATATGCGTGGCCCGTCCTAGTTCCCCTAACAGTACTGGTTCATACCGTCTGTTGGACCTCATTCCCGCAAGATTACTTGGCAAAGTCACCTTGTACCAAAGCCCCTCAAACTCATCGCTGGACATCAGTCCGAGCGATACCTTGTCCATTGAAAGTCCAACCGACCCCAAGCGGTCATAACAATCTCGTAGGACTTCCCTTACTCAATACTTACCTTTCTCAACCCCTTGGTCTGTGCTCGTTTTCTTACCTATAAAAGTGCCATGTACAGTAGACTATTCCCTAGTTAAATCTACGCAATCCAACGTAGTGTTTAGCCCCGGACCTCACTGCCTTAGTCACTCAGGATCTCCGTGACTCTCCTTCGCCTCTAAGAACTTTGTGCTACCTCTGAGTGCACGCTCGCTGTTCAAGTCCACTTCACCATTGAGTGTCGCACTCAAGGACTGTTCAGAACCTTCCCTCACCTAGGTACCAGCCCTAGTCAGGAGACCAATGATCCAACGCAGATACCAGCCCCGTACAAG
>JBBPSN010000451.1:0-11737 GCA_038093615.1 Austroboletus olivaceoglutinosus | reverse complement strand
AGGGTAATGCCGAATAAAATACCAAATGTCACCTTTGCCACCGATACGATCATCCCGGTCAACGGTTGCTCGCCGGACGGGTCTACGCAAGTGAACTTGGGCCCGAAGTCATTGAACACGGAGCTTCAAATCGTCTGTAAACATTCATTGATGGCAGCCTGCTTGATACTTACCCAAAAAGACCTCGTGTTTCTGCAGCAATGAAGTGAACACCGTGTTGATGCGTCCAATCATTTATTTCCAACTGTTTCTTGTATGAACAGTTGCAGAGCACAACAACCTAAAACATGTCGGAATCAAGAAAAGATGATAAATCGCATGCATACCTGAAATGGTTGGATGAGATCCACAGTTATTTCCTGACCCGCCTTTCCTCCTAGATTGCGCACAGGTACATAGGCGTTAAGCTCGGAGATACGAGGAAGCATAGCTGCTGCGCGTGGCTTCCCAATGTCCCCTTCGCGAAGAAAGTACTAACAAATACCATGTGGTTAATGACATCTGTTAGCAAATGACAATTACCTGCGTGCTCAGATCTTGAAGGGTAACAGGTTCAGGGTCATACAATGTCACTGACTTAACACCAGCTAAGCACACATTTTTAGCTTGTATATATGCGTCGTACATGTCAGCATGAACCTCTCTCGGGGGATTTACACCGTACCGATCTCAGCACCTAAGCCCTGCAATCCGACAATGAGTATATTCGACGTGGCCATCTTCTTCATCGCTTGGGAGGCCGTCAGTGGCATCTAAACTGAGGGATTTAATAGTGCTGCACCTTCGTGACCAAGTACATATCTAAGCAGAAGCGACATCGGACGGGGTGATTAGGCAGCAGATAAATGATGATATTTCACAATGCTCACAGCTGGCGAGAATAGAGACCTTCGTCGATGGCAGCTTCGTCGACGTCCATCTTTGAAGCAAAGTTAGTGGCGTCGGACATATTTATCTATCAAGTGGTTGTGGAGGAAAAGGTTGAGATGACTGATGGAGGGCAACGGGGGCGGCTATCCTTGTTATCACCTTGCTTGGCAAGGTCTTCCACCGTTGGCTTCGTGTGCAAAACGTCCACATGCGCAAACAGAAATTATAAAAATTAATTCGTTTACCATTCAAAGTATGGCATACCAAATCAAATGACGTTCTGAAAAGATGTAAAAATATATCTTCTCAACACGCAGTCGAGTATTGTTTTCGATGTGCACATCATCACACTGTGCATCTCTCCTTACACTTCATAAATGCTAACTATTTTCACAATTAAAAGTTTTTAATCGATATTTCGAAAATTAAATATTACATACTGTCTATAGAGTCTCTCCCGCTCAAACTCACGTTCGAAACTGTGCATCAATCAATCGTTAACTACGACCAGCAGCATATTTTATCACATATCCTTCGAAAATGTGTGTACGCAATGACTTTTTCGGTTCATGCTCATAGGTGGTTCACACGAAAGCGTACATAGCGTAAACAGTGGATGTACCGACAAACATGTTATCCATCGGCATGATCTCTGGTACTCGTTAACCGTAAATTCTACCAAATACAGTCACGTGTCACAGCTTCCCATGCTCAGCCGCACCAGTGAGGAGTCAGTGGCATGTGCTACTAGTAAAAGGCTCGAAACAAGTACTAGTACTTTCTAGCGGCAACGATGTGGGATTGATGGTCTTGTACAGGACATCAGAACTAGTACATGCAGTGGGTATTCCGAGTGTAGTAGGGGTAATAGGAAGACAGAAGGGTGGCCACACGCGACGTGGTATTGGCAAAATCAGGTAAGCACAAGGCTAGTAACTCGGATGGGAAGGAAACCAATCAATGACACGAATTAGGGACCAGTTTGACTGTTTGAACAAGCCTGCGAGCTCTAATGGCACCGAAATTAGAGTGAGCAAAGTCGGGATCACTGGACCCAAGAATCGAGTCAAGTAAGTCCTTTGCTGTCATCCCAACCTTGGGCCCTTGGTCAGCGCCAGGGGCGATACCAACAATTCGTGGCTTCTGGTTGACTATAGGATCATCTTCTGGACACCAACTTTCAGTGTCAAAGATCCTCCAGTGTGTAAAATGCCGGACGGGCTGTGGCGCGAGGATCTCCATTGCAGGTTTGCTCTGCCAGGATGTATTACGAATTTCATCCACGTAGCTGAGATTGATCAGCTCATCAAGGCAACAAGCCATTATGGCGGATGGTGATGCCTTATCGTAACCAAAGGGATCGAAAGCCGAGCCCATCTTAATGCAGGATCTCAGATAGATAATGTTCTTTTCCCACTGGTCCCAGGTCATCAGCACATTCCATCTGAGGCATTCGAGGGTGTGTCTCTCCATCGCGCTGAGAATAGCCTGAGGAATGCTGGACAAACGTTTCCTGAAAATCGGTCAAAGCTGCATACACTATTTACTACGGAAAGAGACCTACCAAGTCTTTTGGGAGAGTGTGGTGTCGTTGACCGATTTATCGCTAATCATGGCACAAGTGACAAAAACGCGAAACATGAAGTCTTCCGCAAAGAAGGTACCATTATTGTGGAGGTACCGAAAGATGGGGATAGATAGGAAAGGCACATTGTCCTTGGCGAGAATACTGATGAACCACAACGCGTGAATAGCGACTTGCAACGGGTTACACACAAAGTAAAGCATTTGTCGGATCCGTAGCGCAACAGAACTACCAGACGCTCGTTGATATCTGAATCACAAAGTTAGTTCCTGGGGGGCAAGGACTCGAACGTATGACGTACTGAAAACGGAAGCGCCCAATATAGGGTTGAATGACCAATGCATGCACCCAATTGGAAGTCCAATCAGCCAATGCAATAATCAAGCGTTTATCGTTTTCACCACAGGACAGTCCAGAAGCCATACGAAATATTGTAGGGGTGTCGAGAGGACGAGGGTTGGAAGTATTACTGCATCCTATAGCAGCGGATCCTGAATTATTGAGGACTCCACAGCGAACGAGAATCTCGCCAACTCGACGCCTTCCTTCAGAAAGGTCCGCACACGAATGTTGGGGGATAGCTTCATTGGACCGAACAACCGAGGCACCCGAACCTGATGCGACGAAGGATGGGCAGCCATGAGACTCCTCGCCGGGTCCAACGGCGTTTGCGAATTGCCCTACGGTCCGAAGCCCTTGAGTTCGAGAGTCCATCAGAACAAAATTACTCCTAGCCTCGCCAGTGAGAGGATAGCCGTCTGAAACAGTGCCGTTGGAACCAGGAGAGGATGAAGCCGCCACAGCATTGAGCTGAGAGTCGTGCGCTTTACGGGCTCCGGTCCATGCGTCCGAGATGTGGCAATCCATTGTAGCCACGCGACCAAGGTGAATTGCGGGATGGGGGCGTGACAAGGTAGAGTAAAAGTCACCCACGAGTGTTTCAAAAACTGAGGTGGTGCCAGTTGGCGGGCAACCCACAGTGTTGGCCAACGAGTTGTGCACAGTGGTTAATGAGCTGAAATACACCTTCGAAGAATCGATTAAGAGGTTCAAATCTGTACTCGTCCAGGACCACAGTGCCGAGATCATGGCAATAACAGCGAAGTAGAGAACGACGAGTAGAATGTTGGAAAGCTAGATATCTCTGGGGTTTTTGTACCTTCCTCATCCTTAAAATAGGGCAGTGGACACAGGGCTTTCCACAATCGATCTATGCTTTGACCTCGGTGGCGTCCAGAAAGAGTACCAGACAAAGCGGGTTGTGAATGTTGAAATGCCGCCACAACAAAGGAAGCAGCTCGCTGTGGGCCCATCAGTTGAATGTGTCATACAAAAGAAGGATGTGGCGACCGTCGATAAGATCAAGAAAGCAGGGAGAATTTCACGATAATAATTGCCCTTTGCTTTGGACACCATTGAGTATTTTAAAAAGGCAAGCTGCCCATTTCCACTAATGTTTCTTGGCGACAAACGCTTGCTGAGATGCGATGTAATCGGTGTTACATTCGCAGTAAGCACCGCGAAGATACAACAAAAAAGGCGACATTACATTATAAAGTCTAGGAAGGGTAAAATTTACGACGATCGGTAGAAAATTTACTTGCGATAGAACTGAGGGAATGTCAGCAATTGAATATACTTGAAAACCAGAATGCTTACATTACGGCGGAAATTGAACCAGAGAGATAGACAACCTCTGTCAAAGCTACTTCGAAAACCACTAGGCAAAGAATCAGCGTTATATTATACATCCAAGTTACGTTTCTCTCACCGCTTATGAGAAAACTCCCATTCTCGATTCACAATTCTAAATGCAATATCTTCATAGGGTGGACCTGCACTGAAATACAGTAACACTGTATCCTCATTCCCAGGCTCCTTCACAATTTTGTAGGTAGGCGCCTTCGACTTATCGATCAGATCCGGGTAGAAAATGTTGAACTAGATGGGAGTGTATGTTAGACCCTAATTATCTTTCGAAGAACCGGAGCATACCTTGTAACCTTGCACAACTTTCGGCGGAGGATTATCCACACTATAGCAAGAAATCAGCACGCGAGAATTACTGCAAAGACCGAAAACATGTACTCGTAGTGAGTTTGATTGTACTTGTTCCACTCATATCCCGTATGCACACGGTTGAAGTATCGCGGCTTCCGTGGGCGGTATTTGTCTTCCCAGTTATAAGATGTGGGTTGGGAAATGTCTTCCTCCAGATTGAATAGCTCCTCTTCCTCATCAAGCTCCCTCTCTGCTTCTGCCCTGTATAAGGCCTCGGATGCAACATCGGCATTACTTGCGACTTCGGGTGCTTCCACCTGCGGAACGACTTGGCTAGTCTTTGGCACGTAGCGAGACGCGGCAACGGCACGGCGCTGCTCCAACTGGGCGGGAAGGTCAGAAAAATGAAAGCAAAGACCACCGTGTTGTCAATGACCCACCAGTGCTTGGGCCTCGTCCTTTTCGTTCACAATATCACATTCACGTTCATCGGGTCGAAGCTTGGTGATATCAATGAGGGATGGGCTCATGGAGCGATCATAAGGCTCGACATGCTCAGCAGAAACCTCAGATTCGCCATGAGCAGTGGCGGACACAACACGGGCGTCTACCATGCCTTGCGCGGCTGACTGGGCAACACCTGCCAAAAGTTCTTCCTGTGCATGTAACGCTTCATCTCGTTGGCGTTTCCGCAGTTGCTCTAATCGATTGCGAACGACAACTTCATGCAAATTCTTGAGTTTGGCCTAGAAAAATAAGTAAACTACGAGTCTAACGTCATCGCAGGCTGACAGTACCTTGGCTTTCCAGACGAGCAATTTCTTTAACAGACCTTCCCAATAATCTGTGTCAACCGGTTCCCCGCTCGCGAGCTTGGCTTGAATTTGTTTCTGCAAGGCAGAAAGGTGTTCATAGCTCTTGCCAGAAAGAAGCTTAGTTATGTCCGCCTCCACGGCGGAAGCGGCTTCGCCCGTGTGTTGATTGGCTTTGATTTTCTCCAGACGATCCTTACAGACGACCATCATGTTCTGGGACAAGAAGTTAATCGAAGAAACAAGAGAATAAAGATGAATATTGTCGCACAGTCCAGAAGTCGATGTTGATGTCGGAATCTTCGAGTGAAAGGTAACGCTCGATGTCGTCGTGAAGTTCTTCCACTTGGTCCGGTGACAAGTTCTGTGGTCGGGTGAGTTCAGCTGGTATCAGTTCACGGAAAAAGAAACAGTACGTCAAAAATATTGTAGGGTTCGTCGAGGTCGATTTCAAGCCCTGCGTCAACCTCCTCTTCGTCTTTTACAGGGTCCACATAGCGGAGATTAAGAGCCAAATAATCAACGGCCTTTGCCCTCCTCTCTTTTATGCGGATTGCCGCACGAGAGCGCTCTTGCTGGAGTTGAAACTCGCCGTCCTTTGCTATCCACTCAGACATTTGAGCAGATTCAGCTAACCTTTGCATCTTGATCTCCTCTTCCTCCCGCAGTCTTTGCTCTACTTCTCTGGCCGCTCTTCTTCTGTTCAAGCGTTCCAATTCCTCTTTTGCCTCCTGTTTTCGAATTACATCCCTGCGCTGTGCTTCCGCTAAGGACAACCCTTGCTTTCTTTCCTTTTCAGTCTTCTTGTGCCAGTGAAATTGTTGCCCAAGATTGACATCGTGGAACGGATTGTCCGTGGCACTATAAACGCTGAGTTCTGCGACACGACGGACCTCTTCCTCTTCCCTTATTCTCTTCTTCTCCGCCTTTCTGGCTCTCCGTTCCTCCGACTTGTCACGCTTTCGTCTGAATGGCAGTGAACTAGGCTGAGTAATTGAAATGATGGATACTCACTTCTTTTCCTTTCTATCGTCCTGTGCGTGGTCACCAGGGATCCGGTCCTTTTTGCGTTTTGCATGGTCGCTGTGGTCATAATACTCGTTGGAATGACTTGGCGGAGATTCCCTTGTATTATACGAGTCACCGCGCTCTCTGTCATATCTAGGCGAGGGGGAGCGGTGAGGAGTCATAGTGGTGGTTGTAGTGTACTAGGATTTGAGTCGGTATTGTCCCAAGTTTATCAAGCACAGCCCTTGTTCTCACCCTCTCGTTGTCTACTACTACACGATGATGTCCAGAAACCAATTAGCCCGACGTGCCAGATCCTTGCGAGCCCTTGCACGTCATCTGCGAACCCAGGCGCAGTCATACGACTACGTCCCACGAGAAGAATTAGATGATCGCCCCGCCGTGCGCTCGGCAGGCCTCGCAACTCCGAGACAGGTGCTCCTCTTCGATAGTTGGAGAAAATGTTAGCTCACTGTTCATGGCACAGCTCGTGAAGTACCTCGATGAATTTGTGATTGGACAGGAAAATGCGAAGAAAGTTCTGTCCGTCGCGTGCGTGCTCCAAGTTGCGTCTCAATGGCCAGGTCTGAAGATCTGACGGCTCGCAGTGTATTCAACCATTACAATCGAGTGCGCGTCAACCTCGCTGCTGCCGAAGATCAGTCAGCCGCGCAGGGATGGGACGTGGTCAATCCGTCGGATGGTGTGTCGCAGGATAAAGCCCACGTAATAGGTTTAAATAACCTTTGTGTTTGATAGCACGACCTGCCAGTGTCACGGCAGCGCAAATACATCCACATCCACAACGCCTTGCTCCACCCCGCTTACCCCTGCAGCACCAGCATACATATCCGATGTTCGAAAAGAGCAATGTCTTGGTAATGTGAAGAAAATAGATATCCTGCAATCAGGCAAGAGTGACTGAGTCAACTTTGCAGAGGGCCAACAGGATCAGGTGAGATCGTATATCCATTATTGCCCTGTATTGATCCTTGTGACCAGGCAAAACACTGCTGGCACGTACACTGGCAAGAGTACTCGATGTCCCATTCTCTGTCAGCGATGCAACGTCATTTACACAAGTTTGTTCGTCTCGCGTTGTTTGCGAGCGTGCTATCTTGACAATGATTATGCAAGGCGGGGTGTTAGTTAGCAGGTTGCAGATATCAGACTCTCCGCTAACTTAACATCAGATGTAGGAGAAGACGTAGAGATGGCTATCCAACGACTGGTGTGTACTGCAGATTGTCTTAGACCATGTCCCGACAGATATTTTGTGCAGCTACAGGCAGCCAGCTGGGATCCTGTTCGAGCCAGGTACCATTCGACTACGCTAATTTGTCGCTCATCCTTCATATTTTACACAGCTCGGGCATAGTCTATATTGATGAAATTGACAAGATTGCTCGTAAAGCAAGTACAGGTACTGAAGGTTCCCGTGATGTTGGTGGAGAAGGTGTGCAACAGGCTTTGTTACGCGTGATGGAAGGGTCCGTGGTCACTATACAAGGTAAATCTGGCCTTGAACCTCCTCCGAGCGCAGCCGGAGAGGGACGATCGAGGCCTGGGGCAAGGGGACAAAGCCCAGCTTCATGTAAGTGGTGTCTTGTCATTAACCTCGATTGATGTGCACACTGGCTTGTGGACAGCTCGGCCAGACACGTATAATATTGACACATCGAACGTTCTGTTCATTCTGAGCGGTGCATTTGTTGGTTTGGATAATGTGGTGAAGCGAAGGGTGGCCAAAGGTGTATGTGACCTGCTCTATACTCGTCCACCAGGATCAAAAATCTCATACCACTTGTTAGTCTATCGGCTTTACCGCTACTTTAGCACCTCAAGGGGACGAAACAGAAAGTAGTGGATTCCTGCCGTTCTTCACTCCCAACCGGAGATCGTCGCACAACATTCTCGATTTAGTGGAGCCCTCAGGTGAATCTCCTTGTCCAAAATTCATCTCTGCTGACTCGAGGGCCCATAGATCTCGTCAAATATGGGTAAGGTTACTCTTTATTTCCCTCTTCATTGACCTTATCGACACATCAAGCTTTATCCCTGAATTCGTCTCGCGTCTACCTTCTATAACTGCACTTAGCCCCCTTGCAATCCCTGACCTACGACGGATCCTTACGGAAGTTCGTGGTTCGCTTGTCTCGCAATACACTGCATTGTTTGGCTACTCAGGCGTGGAAATCCGCTTTACGAGTGCGGCCCTCGATCAAATATGTCGCAAGGCTTCCGAACGGGGTGGTGGAGCCAGGGGCCTCAGGGGGATTATGGTCAGTCTACAATACTTTATACACTTCACGCCAGTTCTAACATATCACTTAGGAAGCACTACTTTTGGAACCGATGTACGAAGTCCCGTAAGTGCTCGTATAGAACGGTCCTCTCTTCCATTTGATTTAACGTGTTGCAAAGGGGATCGGTATGAGTTCTGACACTGATTGCATTGGGTTGATGCTAATTATTAGCCATCAGACCGTTCGTTATGTACTCATTGACGAGGACGTCGTTCTCGGCAAGAAGCAGGCGATGTACTGGACACGTGGAGAGGGCTCTGCCTTCTGGGCAGCATGGGCCAATGAGGAACGGCTGGCACCAGCGCAACGAGTGTGATTGTTCACAAGCCTACTGGTTTCATTGGTCTATCTCGATTGAACATATCATGATCGCTCAGTCCAGCGCCAGAATTACATGTATCAGTAGAAATACAGGCGACAATGTTTCTGGTATGAAAACTGAGGTAAACGTGAGACGAAGTGGTCTACATTATCGCAAATTGAAAAAAGGGGATGGTAAGATGAAAGAATGGTCGGGCAAGAACGCCGTTGTATCAAAGCCTACTATGAAGAATCCGAGGATACCTTCATGCATTGAATTGAATCGCTGATCGTCACTCCTCCTTCTCTTCCGATCCAGCCTTCTCAGCATCTTCTGCCTTTTCGGCAACATCCTCCAACTTCGCGGGCTCTGCCTCCGGCTTCTCATCTTCTTTTGCCTCTTTGCTCTCTGGAGGCGAGCCGCCGGCATTAATTGCCTGAGCATTCTCGAACATTTTCCTAAATTCCTTTGCGTCTGCGAAAAATAACCTTAGTAAGACCCTAGGCTAGGTTAAATTGATCTTGCTTACTATCCGAGTTTGCAAAACGAATTGCGAGCGTCTCAGCTGTAGGTGGGGACTCTGCATAGTCAGCAGCAACCTTCCACACCCAGCTCCTGTCGGAGCCAATATTCGGTTGGAGGCGCATATCGGACGTGACTCAAGTGGGTTATTAGTGGAGCCGAGGAAAGTAAGCGATGAGGTGCTCACTGGCATGATTGGCACAGACTTTGAGAGTCTTGTCACGTCTCATGACCAAGCGGACCTTCGTTGTTTCTCTGTGCTGAAGTAGACGGACGTCCCCCGTACCCCTTTCCTTCCACTCGTTGCTGGTGGTGTCAAACCTGAAGAGTTTGGCGCGCCTAGAATTTGGAGAACATCATATCAACAGCCTTAATCGATCGACGAACTCAAAAGTGCTCACATTTTGAAGAAAATGCCTTCATTCTCTTCATGAGTTTTCGTTTCTACCTGCTCTGTAAGCCTGACGACTGGCTCGAAATGAATATCGGTCTCCTCTTCTTGCTGTAATGCGTGTCAGATCAGGGTAGATTGTCGGTCTCGCGAGATGAGTGGCACGATCGCCTCGATAGGTACAGGGCTGGCTATGGTTATAAGAACTGACCTTTGGTGCGAGGGGATCGTTTACATCTGCCATGGCGGAGGTGGAGTAGCGCTGATCTGTTAGCAGGGGAGGAGAAAGGAATTATCGCGATTGCTGGTGTTTTTTTTTTTCTAAATCGAATAATCACAGACGTGTCCGGGGTCTTCCTCTGCACCCATACCCGCAACACCTTCAAGTGTAGGCGTTCCATTCATTCCCCATGTACCCGCAACAACGGTGCACCCATCTGGCCCTTTCCTGCATTTTGCTGCTTGCATTGTCTTCGGCTCTCGTCGCTGCACACAAGATTCACGTTCCAGCATCCACAAAGGAGTGCTTCTTCGAAGACCTTCACGAGCATGACCAGGTTCACACCACTTTCCTGCTCCTCGCTTTTTCTAATTGTCCCCCAGATGACTGTCACGTACCAAGTCGGGGAAGGTGGTCATCTTGACATCGACTTCTGGGTTAGGCTTGCCCGTGTCCCATCGCCTCCATGCTCATCATACTCTTGCAGCTCACAGACCCGGAAGGAAGCACTCTGACAAAGCACGACAGACACAGCACAGGCTCAACCTCGATAACAGCAGAGAAAGATGGCCGCTATGAGTACTGCTTTTCCAACCAGATGAGCACAATGGCGGACAAGGAAGTCAGGTATGTACCTGTTCTCGGCTGGCCGGTCCCATTGTTGACGCGTGTCGTAGCTTTAATGTTCACGGTATCATATACATATCGGACGATGGTTGGTCTGCCCCTCGTCCCGTTTACCTTGCTGACGATGGCCACAATGGTAGAGGATATCGTGGCACCTGTTGAGCGCGAAATCCGCTCGTTGGCAATTGGGCTTCTAGCGGTCAAGGATGAACAAGAGTACATTGTCGTGCGCGAGAGGCGACATCGCGACACTGCCGAGTCTACTAATGACCGTGTCAAATGGTGGTCGGTCCTGCAAACCGTGGTCCTCTTCTCAGTCGTTGCGTGGCAGGTATATTATCTAAAGGCGAGTCCTACGAGTTCCTCTCTTCTCGTGCCGTTGACGTACTCCTAGTCATTCTTTGAGGTAAAACGTATCATTTGACCTTAGTGCACTTTTCGCCCTTCATTTCAATCCACCATGTGCTTTAATGTCAGTGTCCCGACATGGTAATACATCTCCAGAACTGATCGTGTATTAAGAACGATGATACATAGCAACATGCATAGATCTAGGATAACAGCGGCTAGTATGTGGGATATATAAGCTGCAGAAAAGCAACGCTTCCTCCGTACAGTGGTAGACAGGGGTACAAACAAAAACGATAATCGCCTGGTGAATGTCAACAAAAAGACATCAGTAGTAACCTACAATACAAAAGCTCTACCCTTGATGACAAGTTATAAAACCAGTACATCGTCACGCAAAGTGGTATTTAGCGCCATGATGGTCTCGAAGGAACAAGTTTCATACACGTATCTGCACTGATGCTGGCATTTGTATCCGCACCAGGCACAGCTAATGTGGCCACGGTTGAAAAAACGCTCGGTCCCTTGACTCGCAAGGACCTTGACGCATTCCCGAGCAATGAAAGTCTTTTGGGTCGCTTTGCGGGCGATCTGACAATGGTTTCCATACGTCGTGGACCGCCGGTCTCAGGAATTTCATCCGCTATTGATAATGGCTGTGGAATCATGCTTGACCTCCGACGCGTCCTCTCGCTGCGCATTGGACCAACATTTGACCGTCTGCGTGTGCCCTTATAGGAAGATGC